>CAUYRT010014473.1:0-20755 GCA_963574885.1 Lepilemur ruficaudatus
TTGTGTCACCTCACTTCGAATAATGGGCTCAAGCTTAATCCAGGATAATACAAGAGGTTCTAACTTACTGTCATTTCTTAAAATTGAGTAATATTCCATTGTGAACAAATACCAGATTTTAACAATCCACTCATGCATTGAAGAGGATGTTGGGAAGACCCTCTCAGACATCGGTCTAGGCAAAGAATTCTTGAAGAAGACCCCCAAAGCAATCAATGCAGCTACAAAAATAAACAAATGGGACCTGATCAAATTAAATATAGAATACTTTTAAAGAAAGAAGACATTCTGTACTTTTCTTTCAAAACTACATGATCTGGATATTATCAACGTATATAAATCCATTGCTTTGGCTGGTATTATTATATGCATATTTTAATTTATAGGAATATAACTCTTATTTCAGTTTATATAAATATAACTGTTTATTTACGCCATTAAATCAATTAGTTTAAATGAGTATCAATTAGTGCTCTAAATTAGTCATCACATGTGTAAAATTTTCATCCTCACTTCAAAAATATGCAATAATTAACACATTTTATGCATTTTCAATTAGATATTATTGTCACTGCTTTGTTTGAAAATGTAGAAGTTGCATATTGAATATTCCCTATATTGAATCAGGATGGATGCTCGAATGGAGTCTACCTCCAAGTGAAAGCCAGAATCTCTTATTATTTTTTACTGTTTGTAGGATCTGCTTTGATATTTCATTTTTATTTCATATGTTAGTAATCTGTGTTTTCTTTTCCTTGATAAGCCTGGATGAAATTTATAAATTATTGTTAATTTTTTCATAGCATAATTTTGTTTTCTTAATGTTTTATTATAGATTTTACTAGTTTTTAAAATTAATTTCTGATCTCATCTTTATTAATTCCTTTCTTCTTTCTTTGGGTTTAATATAATGTAAATTACTCTAGGTTCTTGAGATTAAAGTTAGTTCATTTGGTTTCAACATTTTTTTTCTTCTGACATGCTTGCTTAGGGTTATAAATGTCTGCCTAAATACTGTTTTTGCTGTATCCCACACTTTTTTTTACATAACATTTTTATAGTTATTCAATTGAAAATGTTTTCTAATTTTCCAGTGACTTTTTTGATTCAGGAATTATTCAGAAGTTTGCTAGTTAATTTCTAAGCAATTGAGCATTTACTCATTTTCATTGTTTTGAATTGATTTCTGGATTAATTCTACTATTGTCAGAGAATACACTCTATATATTATTTCAATTCTTTGGGGACGTGTAAGAATTTAAGGTACATAATCACCTTTGCCATCTATGTCCCACAAGTATGTGAAGACATTTATAGTCATCCTACTGGTTGGTACAGTATTTGATCTATGTCAATCAGGTTATTGTTCTTATATGTGTGGATCAGATTTTCTATAGCCTTTCTGTCTTTATTCCATCATCCATAAAACCTTTCCTTAGGATTTCCCTTTGAAGTTCTATATAATTTTTATTTTTACAGTTTAAAGGTATTTTTGATACATGAAGGTTTAAAATTATGCTCTTTCTTGTGAATTGACTCTTTAAGAAATTTCTCTTTTTCTCTACAAACATTTCTTGCATTGAAGTCTATTTTGTCTGTTAATAGAGTGAGACAACTTTTCTAGTGGTTAGTGTTTTACGGTACAGTTTCTCCCTCCACGTTTATTTTCAAGAGTTGCGTGTGCTTATATTTAAAGTGTGTATTTTATAAACAACATACAGGTATTTTCCCCCTACATCTACAACTTTCCCTCCGAGTACTTGGCCAGCATTAAGTCATGTCCACCTCCAATATTTTCATCTCTCCTTTGCCTAATTTTCAAGGTTTCTTCCTCCAGAGGGTCTTTGTTTCCATCATTGCTAGACTGGGAAAATCCACTGCTTTTCAGAATCTTTTTGACTTCACTCATTAGCTGCTTACTTCACACAACTTTAGAGCTTAGCATAAATCTTGAGGGACAAACCAGCTTTTTGCTTGAGGGCTGTAGTTTCCCAGGGCTGCCAGATGCCCCCAGAAGAACAACAGCAGCAGATTCTCATTACATTTTCCTAAGGATTCTACAATTTTGATCTTCATGTTCTTGTTTCCTCTGTGGTTCTCTGAAAATATAATAGGATGTGATATTCTGGTAGCTTTTGTTGGATTTTCTAGTTATTGCCAATAGTAGTGTTTACTTGCTATAATCTATTTAACTTATCCAAATAAGGCAATATATTATTTTTAAGTAAGAGCCAAGCATATTTGTATATTAATAAGAGCAATCTTATATAGAAGGGATAATGGATGCTGCAGTGGATAGGACAGACAATAACCATAGCTGTATTCTTGAATAATTGAGACGGGATTGTATCTAGTGTCCAAGCAGAGCAATTTGCCCTAGGTAGCAGTACAGACAGATTATTTATAATAACAGGAGAAAACTCAGAGCATATAGACACCACTGTAGGTAGGGTTGTATTTGTAGTGGCGGGAACTTACAAAATTGTTTTTCTGATTATTTCTGTTGTCAGATGTTTCTTGATTCTTGCTCGTGTATCCAGAGGGAAGTTCTCCCAAGTGTCTTTTAGGTTATAAAGGCCTCTTGGCTGGTGCACTTGTTGGCACACTGTCTCCATTCTTGTGGTGAGCTCTCTTGCAGCGATCGCAGGCTAGGAACTTTGCCTTAATCATCACCCTACGAATTCATTTAATTTTATTGTTGTGGGATATAGTTTTGCTCTTCAACATTGATATTTTGCTTTCTTTCTCTTTTTTGGCTTCCTTTTGCGGGTCTTATGTTTTATGTAGATTTCAATGGCTAGGATAGTTTGCTTTTATCATGCCAAGTCCTTTTGGCATATACCCACACACATATATATATGCAAAAGGAGGAAGGATATATGCTTATTTTTTCATGTTTCTGGTTTAATTACTTCCCAATCTGTGCTTATAGAATCTAGAGATTAAAATAAGAATTTTCCATTTAAATATCAGTTTTTAACATTCATGTTCAACTATTATAACTAGATTAATAATAATAACAGAGGTTTATATTATGCTTATTTGGTTTGGTTACTTAAAGACAGATACTGTAGGCTATAATTTTCATATACTTGGGTTCTTAATTTGGTTCAACTTTTCAGTTTGCTGGCCAAATTTAAGGGCTTTTAAGAGAAAAATATGCATATTTTTTAAGTCCCTGTATAAACACAAATGTCTTTCTATTATCTTCACCCAAAAACGATGACAACATTTTTCCTTTTAAAACTTTTCATATATTTCTCAATTTAGAGCTGCTGAGAAGTCTGCAGCTAGCTTAATTTTGTCTCTTTTGTAGGTTAATTCTTTTTTTTCTTCCCTGCCTGGATACTTACAGATTGTGTCCTCATGTTTCTTCCTGAGCTTTCTTTGCCTGAGGAAAGTTTTATAATTTTTAATGTTTGGCTCTCGTTTCTGCTACATTTGCTCTGTATTCTTCTTTGCAATTACATTGTCTCTCAATTTTCTGTTATAATCATGTAAAATTAATTTCTTAATTATTCTCATTTGTTTACAATGTTGCACCCTTGGAAAATTTATCAAATACCATTTTCCTAATTATAATATCAACTCAGTTGCCTAAAACACTAATGAGGCTCTTTGTTGGAAACAAAGCAGATTAAAGAATAGAATTAGAATTTCCCGACACAAACTAGAAGATTATACTTAGGTACAAAGTTCAATGGTCTGCTCGAATGAAAGAATGACAAAATATAGTGATTACTGCCAGATTGCCATATTGAATAGGATACAAGAAAAAAACACTGGAATTTAAATAATGGAATAAATATGCGCATGTTTGTTTGAATACCCATTTAGAAAGTTGCTTTGTCATTCTTAAAAGTAAGCAAAATAAAATAATTCAGCAGAGTATGTTGAGTATGGAGAGCATGTTGAATCCATACAAAAATACTGTAACCGTGGCACTTACAAGTCAAATCCATTGTGGAATACATTGTTAAACGTAATTTTCTACATTCTGGGGACAAATTGCAAACTTGAAGGACATTTATAGGAGATGAACAGAATGTATAACAAAAATAAAAAGAAAGAAAGGAAGGAAGGAAAGAAGAAAATGTATAATTGACTCCATATAATATAAGTGATTATATTTGTAAAACTTTTAGAAAACTAGAGTTAATAAAAATATTAAAGGGTAGTCAATTAACTTATCTTTCAGCATGGGAGAGGAAAATAGAATCTACATCATCATGTGGACTTCTAATTTAAGATTCTAAAGTTTGATTGTGTTTAAATTGATTGGGCTCATGCAAATTGCGACTTAGAATACTAAGATAAATAAGTAGTGTAAATGAAGAGCCTAAATATGGAACAATCTTAAGAATGACCTTGGCTTTAAGATGAAGAAGTTTTACCTAATTGTATATGCACTGAAGTGCATAGTTTTTAGAGCAGGGATGTAATTCAAACATAGTTGCACATCTGGAAAATTAAACTGGCTGGTTTGATTTTTGAGAGGGAGAGGTAGAGAAGGAAACCAGATAGAAATCTATTCCAATAGTCCAAACAGGCATTTTCACCAACTTGCTTGGAACAGAAAATTTTGTAATATTGCAGGAGATGTTGGAAAGTTCATTTAACTGAACTCAGAATAGAAAAAAAGATCAATACCAAGAAGACATTGTATATCAGTTAGCAGTACACAGTGACGATTGACCGGATTTTCTCTTCTGTTTTTAGAGACAAATGTGACAGGGAAAATGATTGGTGGCAACAGGGTTAAATTTTTGCACTCTCCTTAAAACTCTCACATCAAGGCTGCTGATTCCTAAGTGAAAAGATATTTATTTTCCCTAGTAATCACTTTCCCTTTGGAAAGCAAGTGTGTTCTTCCAGCCTCTTATGTTAGCACAACTCAGAATGAGTCTACCAACAAAACTGAATGTTTGCTATTTCTGTATTCAATTTTTTTAAAGGCATTATGCACAATCAAGGTGGAAATCTTATTTGAAAAATAGATTTAACTTTGTGAGCCCAAGATAGTGTTAAGATAGGGCTCTCTTGATAGCCCAAGAGAGTGTTAAGAGCACTCTCATTTGTCCATCATAATGTCTATGGCTATGGTGAAGACAAATGCGAAATGCTTGGTGACATAGCGATGACATTCTCAGGCGTCCACGTTGTGTGCTAAGTAGCTGTTTCCACAGGAGTACATGCACGTCCCTATTCACAAGCGTGAACACACACACGTTTCTTTACATTCAAAAACATATTGCGCCAGGGTGATGATATAGTTTACGGGATTTAGCAATTTTTAGCAGAAATACCCTCATGTCCACATTCTCTAATTCAACGGACCCAAGTCACGATGGAGGTCGAGCCATGCTCAGTTACACCATATCCCAAGAAGATTAATAAGGGAAGTCAAAAAGCAAACATAGAAGCTGAATTTTGCTATTGCTGTGCAGTAAATGCAGCTTTACATTTTTTTTTGTACAATAAATCTTTTGGCTATTATCAGAGGGAATTCCAATATTTCACAAACAGCAGAAACGCTACGTCAGTGGAATTTGATAATATTTTGTGTCACAAAAAGGTAAAATGTATGGGCTTTTGAGGATAAATCCTGGCATTTTCCCAAATTAAAATGAAAATGATTATAACCTGTTATGGGCTGAATTGTATCCTCCCCCAAAAGATATGTTGAGTATATCCTAACCCTCAGTGGCCTTTATAAGAAAATAAGTCCTCCATAGAGATAATGAAGTTAAAAGGAAGTCATTGGGGGGGCCCTAATCCAATCTGATGTCCTTACAAAAAGGGAAAATGTGGACACAGACAGACACACGCAGAAGGAAGACTATGTGAAGAGACTTAGAGGAAACACCATGTACAGGCTGGAGTGATGCTGCCTCAAGCCAACGAACACCTGTGGCTGGCAGCAGCTGAAAGACACAAGGAAGGATCCTTCCCCTACAGGTTTCAGACAGAGTACGGCCCTGCTGACACCTTGATTTCAGATTTGTGGCACCCAGAACAGAGAAACAATAAATTCCTCTGTTTGTGTTCCTTTGTTATGGGACCTCTAGGAAACTAACACATAAACCAAAATTTTAAAAAATTGATTTTGATATTGTCTAATTTTTAATATTTTCTTGACCACATGTTCAGTTATGTGATTTGACACATTATACACACACCCACACACGTTCACACCTCTATTTGAGAAACCAATTTGTACGGAATTGATTTTAAAACCTTCTGTTACTATGTTATTACAACTTTATACTATTCAACATTTCTATTTTGTCCAAAAAAAACAAAACAAAACACATTGTGCTAAGCTGAAGCACTGAACTTTACAGAAAAGCATGCCCTTGAAGGACGTTTGGCGTAAAGTCACTTAGGGCAACTGCAAATTTCAGCCTGGGTTTAAGGAGCTCAATTTGAGCAAGGCAACTGAGAATGTGTTCCAGTTCTAAGCAGCAACTTCTTTGCAGTTACCTACGGTTGAGTTTAACTGAAAGCAGCACGATAATGTTAATAAAATGCATTTCTTTCACTCAAACTCTGTCTTCCTTTTAATTACATTGATATCATAACTTTCTTTATTTTATTTCAGAATATTATGGGGGTACAAATGCTCTGGTAAAATAAATTGCCTTTGCACCGCCTGAGTCAAAGCTATAAGCATGCCCATCCCCCTGAGGTATCATAACTTTCTAACTGAACATGTTACTGGCCCTGATGACTAGGTTAAAAAATTGAGGGGAAAATCAGAGTGATGATTTTTAAAAGAATCAAGAAAGGTTCTGAAAAAGGTGTTTCTCAATTTTTAATAATAATTACTAATTTTTAAAATTAGTCATTAAATTTAGATCCTCAGTAACGTACTGGATGTCACACAGTGTTAGTTGTTTGAAGTTTGTCACATACCATCATCTTCCTAGGGACGTTACGTCCCACCTTTGCCATCACATCACAATCTAAAGGAAAAGGATGACTCCTGGAAGGTCATCATATCAAGCTAGGAAAAAAGAAACATGGAAGTTATCAGTGAAGAGACACCGAGCTACTGCTAAGCATATATCTACTAATAAATGTCTCTGGCTGGATTGTTGAAAGCCCATTAGAAACTGGTTATACCTCTATATAAAAAGCTATCACTTGTAGTAAAAATAACCACAATCATTATAAAAACCCAAACACCACCCTTTGCAGAAAATGACCCTGGAACAGTCTGGAAAATGGATCTATTTCATTGGATCTTGGCTTTTGCAGATTGCTGTGGTCTAATCATTCACAGCTTGGATTCAACAGTAGCAGCCAGACATAGCTGATCTCGGGGTATGCCCCCAAGTAAACATGTGCCAGGAAAACACAATCCTTCAAAAACAATGCACCAACTCATTAGTCAATCAGAAGAATATCACCCCAGGATATAAGGGATGAATGATATATTTTCATTTTATTTTAATTAGTATTGTGTTATTTTACATATTAATGTAACTTAACATGTTCAAATACTTAACAGGCTCAAATACTTCATGTATTAAATTGATCTTACAGCCAGGTGTACTCAGCAAGGCAATCAGCGCTGGCCTTCAAAGGAAACCATTCCAAGAACTCCATTTCGATTGTGATGAAAATGTTTTCTTGTACACATATGATGCCTATATGTTAATTATATTAATTGGTTTATGCTTTCAACCTTGACATTTTACTGGTAGATAGAATAAACATGAGCAATGTTTTAGTTTGTGTGTGTTATGGAAGAACATGCTGAAAAAATTTAACCTTTTAATAATTTACTTAGGAAAGCAGCTATTTTTGAGAGAGACAGGTATGGAGGAGGGGCAAAGGAGGAGGTGCAGGTATTAGAGTCAGCACGTTGAAAGTGAAGCAGAAAGACTAAAGTGATGTACAAATTGGGGAATTCTCAATCGAGTCAGAACAATGAGCAATTTCAGAAATCAAATCTAACTATCTGGACATTCATTGTGTTTCTACATCCATTTTGATGCCTGCAAATCCCTTGAAATTATTAAAGGTGTTCAATGTTCTTCCGTTAAGTAGTGTTTGGCTGTTCCCATTCCGGTTGTAAATTGCACATCAGTAATCCTGTACTTATCAGTTCATGAAGGACTTTCTGCCACCAAATAATGCTCTCCGCTATATGAATGCTTAAAATCAAACGACGATTTTATGTTCTCTAATGGATCCGCAAAAGGATGGTGCACTAGACTGTGCCCTGAATAGTCACAGAAACATTCTGATGGGAAATGAATTTTGATCTGAGTCTTAAATGAACTGGCATTTCCAGGTGGACAGACTGGGCAAATGAGAGGAATAAAAGGGAGAAGTTATCTGGGTTGTTGTTAGAAGAAAACACTAGTGTCATAGGCAAGGGTTTCAATTCAAGGTTTCTTATGTACTGGATATATTACCAAAGCAAGCAATCTGATTTCTCTTGACTCTAATTTCCTCTTATACTATAAAAGGGCTATAAAAGACTGACCTCATCAGGTTGTCAAAAGACATAAATGACATAATGCATGTGATCATAAAGCCTGCGTGCCTGAAATATAGTAAGCACTTAGTGTTAGCCATTATTATTATTATTATTGTCCTCATATCAAAGTGTGGACAGTCAATTCACTGCGGGTTTCTTTCATACGTCAAGTAAAATTAAAACAATAAGAGTAGTGGGCATTAAAGTAACAGAGCTCTGAATTAATATCATAAAATTTGGAACATTTATAAAATATTTTAAATTTTTTTTTACAATAAAACAGACCATTATTTTTTTTCTAAGAACATGCTCTTTATTTTTTTTATTTATTTTTTATTTATTTTTTTTTTTTTTGAGACAGAGTCTCACTCTGTTGCCCAGACTAGAGTGCTGTGGTGTCAGCCTAGCTCACAGCAACCTCAAACTCCTGGGCTCAAGTAATCCTCCTGCCTCAGCCTCCCGAGTAGCTGGGACTACAGGCATGCGCCACCATGCCTGGCTAATTTTTTCTATGTATTTTTAGTTGGCCAATTAATTTCTTTCTATTTTTTTGGTAGAGACGGGGGTCTCGCTCTTGCTCAGGCTGGTTTCGAACTCCTGACCTTGAGCAATCCGCCCGCCTCAGCCTCCCAGAGTGCTAGAATTACAGGCATGAGCCATTGTGCCCGGCCTCTATCTTTTTTATTTCAGAATATTATGGGAGTACAAACGTTTCAGTTACATAAATTGTTTTTGTACTGTTTGAGTCAAAGTGTGCCAATCCCCCAGATCGTGTGCATTGTACCCATTAGGTGTGAATTTATGCATCCTCTCCTCGCTCCTCCCACCTGCTTGATTTCCGATGAATGTTATTTCCATATATGCACATAAGTGTTGCTCAATTAGTTCCAATTTAACGGTGAGTACATGTGGTGTGTGTTTTCCCATTCTTGTGATACTTCGCTTAGAAGAATCATCTCCAGTTCCATACAGGTTAATACAAGAGGTATTTTAAGTAATCATTACATACATTAAGGAATCACTGCATTATATATATATCAATCAATAATTTCACTTAATTATTTAAGTTGTTTTCAGTTCTAATCTATAGTAATTTAACCAGATATTAAGCCCTGATCATTGTCAGGCCTTTTAGAAAAGTTATATGCTCAATTGAGACACTTTTATTTTTATTCTGTTCCCCTTCCTATTTCAACCTAGACTTTAATACTGATTGTGTTTGTAGCAACACAAAATAAAATCTATTTCCCAAAATCGAAGTGATAGTTACCCATTAAACAGTAATGTCTAAATCTGCTGGGTTTCAAGGTGGGAGAAGAAGCCACTAGCTGCAAAATGTAAGTCTAGAATTTGGCAAAGGCAAGGAAATTGATTCTCCTTGGCGTCCTCAGAAGGAATCAATTCTGCTAACACCCTAACTTTAGCCCCGTGAGACTAATTTGGTACCTTTGACCTCCAGAACTGTAAAATAATAAATTTATGTTGTTGTGAACCCCTAAGTTTGTGGTAATTTGTTACAGCAGTTATAGGAAACAAATATGATCAATAAATTATTGACAAATTATTGATTGCATGAGACATTCCCAAGGATTTCTTGATAGGATTTTTTTTCTTAATTCCCTGGATTCTTGGGAAGTTGAAAAAGAAAAGTGTAAGAAACCTTTATAAATTCTATGTATAGCAAGTTTGCTCTCTGGCAATTTTACATTTAGTGCTGGCTGGGTTTGGGTTAGAAACAGGGTAAAAGCCTAAAGATTGTTGCTCCCTTTGCTTGAGTCAGGAAAGCAATCTAAAACTCTCAGTCATCATGCAAATTTGATCAGAAGTCCTGTAATAGTTTGCTAAGGCAGCTGTAACAAAACTCCCCATAAACTGGGCGATTTAGAACACAGAAATTATTGCTGCACAGGTTTGGAGTCTAGAAGTCCAAAATCGAGGTATTGGCAGAAACACGGGGACGGATCTGCTTCAGGCCTCTTTCCCAGAGTTTGGTGGCTTCAGGCATTCTTTGGTTTGTAAACGAACCACTCTGGGTCACATTGCTATCTACTCCTGTGAGTGTCCACAGTTACTTTCCTTTGTGTGTCTTGTCTCTATATCCAAATTTCCCCTTTTTATAAAGACACCCGTTATATTGAATTAGAGCCCAACCTAATGATTTCAGTCTAATTTGATAAGATCCTGTTTGTGTAGACCTTGTTTCCAAACATGATCACGTTCTGAAATACGAGGGATTAGGACTTCAACACATCTTTTCTGAGGGGATATAATTCAACCCAAAACATGTTGCAATTTGAATTCAGAAAAAGTAATATTAAAGAAGGCCACGATCTAAGTGCCACTAAAAAATCCAACTGATTCACTGTCAAAGAGCTATGATACTGGGATCTAAATACAGGAGGATTCAATATTTACCGATCACCATAAAGTCATATATATTTATTTCCAACTTTCATTCTGTTCAGGACATAATTTAAACAGTATTTGAACATAGAAACATTTCTTAATCTTAAATTTTATTCCTTTGATTTAGTTTTGGAAATTAGGCAAATAAAAAAATATCAAAATGAATTTCATTTAACTTCATTCACTGAAAAGTGTGTTATTCTTTGTTTTAAATGCACAGACTCAAATCCTATTTTCAGAGATAATGAGTAAGCCACAACTGCAAAGGTGATTATAATCAATTTGGATTGGTAAAAACTCAGGTGGTCAGAGAGAAGCTGAACTCATTTATAATGATGAATAATCTTATAATTATGACCATTCCTAAATATCCACAATCTGTTACAACATTTGAGAAGTAACAGTAATCACGGTCATGTGCTCACGATGATGGGCTTTTATAGACATGATTGTCTCTACATAAGAGACCATTAAAAAGCCTATTTTAAACTAAAGAAATTGATACAGTGGAAAATTAACCCGTCCAAATTCACACAGATTGTAAGTGCTAAAGGGAGGATTTGAACCCATATGTGATGATGTGATGGTAGAGTTTGTAATTTCTTTCTTTTTTTTTTTGAGATAGGGTCTTGCTCTGAGATGTGGGCTAGAGTGCAGTGGTGTCATCATAGCTCACTGCAACCTCAAATTCACGGCCTCAAGTAGCTGGGACAACAGGCATGCGTCGCTATGCCCAACTAATTTTTGTACTTTTGTATAGACAGGGTCTCGCTCTTGCCTAGGTTGGTCTTGAACTCCTGGCCTCAGTGATCCTCCTACCTCAGCCTCCTGAAATGCTGGGATCACAGGCACGAGCCACTGAGACCAGCCACATTTGTCTTCTTAACCACTATAACATGTTTGCTCCCATAGCTAGATATAGAATCACTGTGTACCTAAATATCTCTTACACAAGTTCTGTAAACTTTGGGTAGAGTAAGAGTTAATGTACTTTGGACACATACCGACATAAGCTCCAAGGCTCTCCAAGGCCTTCCAACCCATTTTCCTTCTTTTCTTTCTCACTAACAGTGAAACAAAATGATGGCAGTAGATACTTGGGAAATTGGAACAGTCCAGAACTAAGGAAAACCCAAAATATAAACCATCTATTCCGATGGTAAAGGTTGAAAACTTAATTTGCACTTCATACAAACCAATACTTTTGGTCTTATCATAATGACATGTGCCTTAAATTTATTCAACCCAATCATAGTATACGGTCTATGGCAGAATATGTGCCAAGGTTATCTTTGCAAACTATGTGTTCTTGGAAGTATCACACACTGGGAAGTATAAGCATAATATCAGGTAATAATTTGGAAAATTTGGAGAAACCCTCTGAAAAGTGAGGTTTGTTTTGTGTTGTATGATAAGCTCCAGTTCTTACAACTTGGCAGGTTACGTACTTCTTTATACTAAAGATCACAATTTTTGGTATTAAAAATGTAAGCTATAAAAATTAATATCTACTTACATGTTATGGCATAAAATTATAAATGATTAAGCCATAAGATACTGAAATTCAAATTAATAAATCCAAAATAAATCGTGAAATTTAAAGGCCTTTGGTTATAAAACTGAAATGTTTATATGTGTATATGTGTGTATACATATATATGTCTGCTAGAACAATAATGCCATTATTGCATGTTTTTCTGGTTAAAAATCTAACAGTTGCCATAAAATTTATCTTTGTTGAGATTCCTGGGCATGAAACTACAATAATACTAACCTAGATCAAAATGCCTTAGCTAGACCCTGTTAGCAACAAGTTTAGAAAGGAATTGTGTTTTTATTATTGACTTCGTAATAAATCTCCTAAGTTCTAAGCTGAAGCAAACACATATCTAACAAAAGCTGAGAATACAATTGTGTTATTTCTTAAAACAATGTAACCAAATAAAAGTATGTTTACTATAAAATGCTCCAATTTTATTTTCATAAAAATGTCCCAGATTTCAGAAAATAAAAAACTAATCCAATGTGTCAGGATTATACATACAAAGGATTTAAATGACATAATTTTTGTTCTAATTGTAAAAGCAAATCATGTTTTGACAAGATTTAAAAACAAAAATTATAAATAAGATAATCGTCTTAGAAAAAATTTTTATAGTCACAATATTTCAGGTCATGAAATGGAAACTTGACTTTTTATAAATTTATTTTAATGGCTTTGGCCTCAGTGAAAGTGCTTTGGAGTCCAAGATGGCAGCATCTATGTTCTGGGCTGTGCTACTGGGCGGGGGAACTGGCACCCAGTTGGGCTACAGGCCACAGTGACGGAGCCAGACCCAGGAGCCTCCAAATTACCCCAGATTTGTAGAGTCTGTGAATGAACACCAGTTTGTGAAGTGCCTGTTACTCACACCAGCATCCTAATGCCCCCGAAACACAAACATCATCCCACCCCTAGTGGCCGGCAGCCTCCCAGTGACCCCCACCCAGTCTGCCCTACTTCATGCAGCATTCTTCCATACACATCATCCCCACCCACAAGGACATCGCACATGGCAACTGCCAGATGACTGTCATCTGGAAGGTGAACATTTGAGCCCTATAGAAGAATGTGGAAGATTTTTCTGAGCTCACTGCTGGGGAAGATATCTGTTACCCAGGTCAATGAGGTGACAGGCACCTTGCAAGTCAAAGGCTACTTTGACTAATAGTTCAAACCATGGCTCCTAGAGAAGGGCTTCTGAGGCCCAGCAGAGCAGCCTGCATGACAGCATCCCCCCAAGGAACCTCAGGAGGAAGAAAGTAGGTGTTGGAGCCATGGACAGGGGTAAGGGTTTGGACAGGGCAGAGTGTGAATGCTACAGGGCTTCAGAGTCAGGCCTTGCTTGCATAAAGGGGAAAATGGGAACCCATGCACAAATGTCAGCACTCGGAGAGGGCTAGCTGACATTGGAGACTCACCAGGAAGAGCCAAGTTAGTTGAGGCTATTAGCTCTTGCCCCTCCCCCAACCGTGGCCTGTTCCCACTTTCCCTTCGTTCCTGTTCCCTGGGCTCAGCTATTTAAATTCTAGGGGTTGTCACCTAGTGGAAACCATAGCCAAACCCAGTTTAGGGGAAGGTAGCTCAGGGCAGAGCCACTGGGTACATTCCTTCCACGGTCTTCTGGCCTGCTGGAAATCACTGCTGCAAACATGCTATTACGGCTGCCACCAGAGACACCACAGTAACAGAAACTAAAGAATGGTTTTTTTCTTTCTTCTTTTCTCAATCTCCTGCCAGTTCTTCCCATTGGCCAAATCTTACTGGAAACCTACTGACAGGTGACTCTGGAAAGATTACTTGGCATTTTTCCAGCTCCCTGTCATGCAAAAGAAAGTAAAGAAGGGTTTGAGTGAAGCTGAGAGCCAGCAGACAGGTGATAAGAATACCAGATAATGTATTTTGTATCATTTTTCAAGATCCAACAGAAATTTGTAAGATGAAAATTATTCACTATTAACGTCTCCGGAAATTACTGCATGAGACAACTAAAGATAGACAAAATAAATATTTAGCTATCTATGAGATCAAAAATACTAGTATTGAATTACGACTCTCAAAGTCTATATGAGTTTACAGGTTAGAGAAGAAATGCTAAACCTACCATTTATTAATATAACTGTAATTTTAATAGAACAAGGAACGATTGGTGTGAGCAACTCCAGAAAGCCTTAAAGAGGAGAGATCAGACTTGTTGTGAACTTGTGGGTGAGGTAGGAATTGGATGAAAGAGGTATTCTAGGCTGATAAGAAAATACAAGCAAAGGAAAAGAGGCTACACAAAAGTAACGTGTAAATGGGGAATACGGAAGGAAGAGAAGTGAGAAAAAAAATCAGTCTCATTCAAGGGTTTGCACGTCAGAGCGAGATCCGATATGGGTGACCTAAAATTATACTCAAGATGTGGAAAGTACATGGCAGTGAGAAACATAATGAAAATGGGTTCCTTTGAAGTGCACTTTGTTAGATTTTATTCTACAATCTGCCATCTGGAAGAGACTGGAATTCCATTCTCCATTACAATTTATAAGCAATAACCAGCCTAAAACATACTGAGAAGTTTGTTTTGGGGGGTCTTCTGTACCTTACTTGAGTTATCATGTTGGGTGGTATTTGCAGCAATATTTCATGCTCTTGTCTTTTTCAATTTCCTTCTCCCTTCCATACTAATTTGTCCTCCAATTCCATCACAATAGATAAGTGATAAATACTCAGATAGCATTCGTATCAGCAATAGTAACAGACCACTCTCAGAGCTGCTGTAGTGTTTAACGGTTAAGAGAATGGATTCTGGAGCCAAACTGAGTAAGTCCAAAACCCAACTCCACGGTACAATCCCAGTGGTATTTGTGTGACCTTGGATTTCCTTCAAATTCTCTTTGCTTCATCTGTATAATGAGGCGGTAGTAGAATTTACCTTCTAAAATTGCTGTCAGGATTAAATGCATTGATAATATGTTAAGTACTTACATCAGAGCCTGGCACTTATGACATTGTATAAGTGTCAGCTTTATTTTCTCCATTATCCCAGCATATGGTTTCTACCTTATGCATAAGTACTGTTTTGACCAAGGTACCATTCATTATCTCCTTCAGATGCTTGTTTCATTTTGCACCACTGAAACTGTGTAACATCTTCTATGTTTATTCATATTGGATTCATTATGATTTCCAATCACTGTTCCTATTTCTGCCCTTGTTGCTACCTAGAATTAGTGTGCCACATTTTCTCTTGCATAGGGCAGCCTTTCCTAAATTGGGAAAGAGATAGCTGCCCATCTCCAAATTCTTCTATTTTGCACATATTCAAAGCATAGTTTCTTTTCTTTTCTTTTTTTTTTTTTTTTTTTTTGAGACAGAGTCTCACTCTGTTGCCCGGGGTGAGTGCCATGGCGTCAGCCTACCTCACAGCAACCTCAAACTCCTGGGCTCAAGTGATCCTTCTCCCTCAGCCTCCCAAGTGGCTGGGACTACAGGCATGTGCCACCATGCTCGGCTAATTTTTTCTATATATTTTTAGTTGGCCAATTAATTTCTTTCTATTTATAGTAGAGACGGGGTCTCGCTCTTGGTCAGGCTGGTTTTGAACTCCTGACCTTGAGTGATCCGCCCGCCTCAGCCTCCCAAAGTGCTAGGATTACAGGCGTGAGCCACCGCACCGGCCCATAGTTTCTTTAATTATTCCTCATAGGATACATTTCTTAGACCCTCATGAACCTAATTATTTGCCTTTGGATCTATTTCCTTCTGCCAATATCATTCTCAAACATCCAGGTAACATTTGCATTCTCATCTGCAAAGAAGTACATGGTGGGGAACTCTCAAATGGCCATTGGGACAAGTGCAAGTGGACAGAAGGGACCTCTCACTAGCCCATCACTCACCTGCTTAGGTAACACACCTATGCATGAAACTGTCCCCATCGTCAACAAATTGTGATTTCTTTAGAGGCAGTGCTTTTAAAAGGATCTCCCTTACTTGGACTAACAAACTGAATAAAGATGGTCCCAGAAGAAAGGAAAGAAGATATATCAGCCCTCCCCACTCACCCACTGTCATTTCCTCTTAATTTGTGTATAGCAAATTTTAAGCTGTAAAGTTTAAAAACTTACCCTGCTTTAAGGTGATCAATATTCACATAGATTAAGCACTGCATAGTAACCATGGCTTAAAAATTATAATATGTATTAATTTAGTATAATACCCTAACAGGGTCAAATATTTTTAATGCTCCTTACAGATATGTAGTTCCTCTGAGCACACTAACTTATTATTTAATGAAACTGTTAAAAATTAAAGTCAATTAACTCATTTTTTCCCTCAACCATTGTATTTTACACTAGCAATGTGTTATAGATATGCTACGGGGGATGGAGGAAACATTTTCTTTGTATACCAACATTGTCCAAGACTGAAACTATGTAACTATGTCTGTTCAAGTAATAATACAATTATGAAAATGCTGAATGACAAGCCTTTTGCAATAGTTGTATTGCATGCCACTGTACTTTATAAAATTACCTATTAACTCAAGAGAATTCAGAGAAAAATATTCTATTAACAGTAAAACCAATCTCTCCATTCTGAAGAAGTCATCTAATTATGCACTATTCTAAGAAAAAAGACAGGTCAGTGCAATTAACCTTGGGTAAGAGATTTTCTTCTCCATTTGTGGTCCTTAGAGAGCTCATCTTCTCAGTCCTCAAGGTAAGCTGTCAGGTGAACTACAAACCAAGATTCAGGTTTAGATTAAACCTACAGGGTCCACATAACAATGTATCCCCTTGACAAATATTTTCCGCTGATTACACAATGGGATTTTATGGCCCATTTCTTAAATAATGTATCTGAGCAGGTTTTATGTATACCTACCCTAAGTTGCTGATCTTATAAAACTGAAAACGGACTATATAGTGTCTTGTCAAATTTTTGGAGTTATACATTTTCCTAATTGCATATGTTGATTTATTGCTAACAAAGATAAAACTTTCTACTTCAGCCACTTATCTGGGATTTGAAATTGCTTCAACCTGGAAGCAAATTGTATGAATTTGAAAAAGTGCTTGAAGTGCATTTAGCCACCAAAATATTAACTTGATAGAAATGAAACAAGCCAAGAAAATGACCATGTGTAGTCATCTTCTTTTAACTCTGGAACAAAATTATAGAAATTATAGCTGTTCGAGAAGAAAAATAGATCTCAGCAACTCCTACCACCTGAATTTTCTGAGTATTGAGTCAATGTTATAGTTAATTAATATCTTACCAGAAAATTGTAATAGTAGTAGTCAATAGTAGTCACCTATTTAATGTTTTATCATATTAATTATGGACTTTAGTTATTATATAATATTCCATAACTAATATTCCAACAGGAAACAAGAAAATGATTCCAAAAGCCTATTGTAAATATTTACAAAATCTCATAGCAATCAAATGAAAATGTTGTACTTTACAAATCTTTATAAAAAGGAAAAGATACAAAATTTGGGAAAGAAGTTGTGAACATAATTCCAAGATAGATTAGAAAACAAAGATCATTGACTGACTTTCTTAAGAGGCTTCAATTATTATGGGTATTATTATCATAAGGGTGTTTTCATACATTCTTATTTTAAAAAGTTTTGTTAGAAATTTTCTATTTATTATAGTGTTTGATCTACACATCCATTTGGAAGTAGAAATCTATCTTCTCCAAGTAAATAAAAATAAGACATTTCATGTTTGGAAATTTCCAGGTGTGTCTTTGTGTCACAGAAAGCTTAATGTGATACCATCATGCCAGAATTAGCAATAAGCCTGGCAAAAAGAACAACATATCCCACGAACCGATTAATCTTTTCTGGCCTACTGAAGTAAAAAGCTGAAGTTTTACAATGCAATGTTCAGAAGACAGAAACACTCTTTGAAATTATATAAAGTAAAACAATGCCTCTTTACCTAAAAATAGTTTTAAAATTTGGCTGTGCTCTTGAACATGAATTTACACTGTACCTCTTAAATGCATTCTTCTTATATTTCTTCCATACAAATGGTGCAAAGCAGTAGTGATATTTCATCATTTGGAATGTTAAAAATAAGCCAATAAAGGGGAGCAGAAAAGCAAAAACTGGAGAAAGCAGCTTGGTCAAGACAGTATGGCAGGAGACAGTTTGCACATCCTTGCCTTAGAGTTCTTTGTCTATGAACCCATCCTATCCACCGTATTGGGTTGAGATCCTACCCACACCAAAGGAGCAAAATAAGTTTTATAGAGAATGGAGAAGTGTATTGTTAGGAAGTGCCAGAATTTACTGCTGCAGAACTATTATAGAAGGAATAATCAAATAGGTACCCTATTTATATTTTTATTTTTTTACTTTAAAGATCAAGTTCTAAAGGAAGTTGAGATACCAGGTCAAGCATGCCAAATCACTTCTCAAATTCGAGGTAGGGTATGCAAAGTACATTTCGAGCTCCTATTTTTCACATTCTAACCAACATCCACAGGAGATTATGCTAGAGTGGGGGGAAATGGAAAAGAATGCATTTTGCAGGATGGGAGGAAGAGGAAAAGAGGAAGAGATTTATTCAGCAGACAGCTACCAAGTTCCACAATCTGGGTATTCAGGCCACATCAAACCTAATTGAATTTCAGAACCAACACACTTAGCTTAAGGAGGCAGCAGATAACCTGATGAATGCTTGCAACGTTGAATGACGAGATGTGTGCTTTTGTGCAAAGCCACATGCCCACAGAATACTGACGTCGTTTCAGGACAAAACAAATCTGACTGCTGAAATTCTGCACATTGGAGTTGGCATTAAAGGTTGTCATATTGTCCATATTTTTTTTTACGTATGGATAAAAAATATTCTTAGCTCTCCCTTTTGAAAAGCAACACAAATGATTGCCTAACATAAGCCTCACTGCCAGAAAGCTGACAAAATATTGCTTTTGCTCGATTTTTGCAAATATGGAATATAAAAAGGAGAATCTGGCCACAAATTACTGGCCTCTGTTTTGGCAATATAAATTAGTTGGTGGGAAGTAAGAGAAGCTATTTG
This sequence comes from Lepilemur ruficaudatus, assembly GCA_963574885.1. Taxonomy (NCBI): domain Eukaryota; kingdom Metazoa; phylum Chordata; class Mammalia; order Primates; family Lepilemuridae; genus Lepilemur; species Lepilemur ruficaudatus. The sequence goes on from CAUYRT010014473.1 coordinate 19,485, forward strand.
CAAAAACAACAAAGAAAACCAAGGTTAACACAAATATTGATTGATTGTAAGTGGAGAAATATAATAGGGAAATCAACTAATATTATAATTTATCATTCATGTAAAAAACTCAAAGAGAGGAAAACTAAAATTTAAGCCCTTAAATATTGGACAAACTGCCAGTCAAGGAATTTTGAAATCCACATGTAAAATATTCTCTTCCAAAAGAGACCTTTATAGGATGTGTAATTGGTGAATATTTTCTCCCATTCTCTAGGTTGCCTTTTCACTGTTGCTTATTTCCTTTACTATGCAGAAGTTTTTAATTATATGTAGCCCCATTCATCTGTTTTTTGTTTGTTTTGTTGCCTATGCTTTTGGTGTCATATCTGTGAAATCACTGCAAAACTAATGTCAAGAAACTTTTCTCGAGCCAGAGTGTCTCTGCAAAAAAGACAGATTTTAGAAGAAAGCGGGAGAATTAAGCAAGCAGACAAGTATACATCGGACGAGGGTCAGAAGGAAGGACACCTGAGACCATGAGAGACTCCACGGGAGGAGGTTGCGGAGGAGAACTGGAAGGAGAAAGCCCACGAGAAGCTTGGAGACCAGCGACAAGGGTAGGTGGAGCAGCTAACTTTCCCCTCCCTTGCATCTCAGACTGCTAGTGGGCTCCTGGGCGGTTGGAGAGACCTAACACCAGCCCAGAGACGGCTGCTGCCGGTGAGCGGTGAGCCTCTTGTGGCCATGGCATCAGGCTCCCAGCTCCCCCAGGACACCTCCCAGCCCACAGACTCAAGCCGATCAGCAGACGCCATATTGCCTCCTTCTCCCCCACCCTTTCCTGCTGCTGCTGAGAGAGACAATTTAGCCACCACCCAGAGGCATCTCAAGGGAACAGGACCTTCCCATTTGGGGCCCTACAGCAGACTGAGGGGTACTCAGACTGTGAGCTCCCTATCCGCCAGCCCTCCCAGGTGCTGCTGACCTGGTGTCTCCAGGAAAACAGGGCCGATCCCGAGGCTGAGAGACATCGACCCAGCTTGGGCACCCCGTGGGTGACTTAGGACCGACACGCCACTTCCTGGCGGGGTCACGGTTTGAATTCCGGGATCCAGGGATCAGACCTGCAAACCGGACCTGGTACACCCAGGTCTTGCATTGCCCTGGGGCACAGAAGGGACATTAGTGAATGTGCCTACTTTGCGTGTTTGCCTTCCGGGGCAGATCAGCGTGCTTGAGGGGCAACTCTCCTTGCAGGGGAAGGCCGTGTCCACAGCCCAGGCTGATAT
>CAUYRT010014474.1:0-61976 GCA_963574885.1 Lepilemur ruficaudatus
CCCTTCTTGGGGAGGAGAAGTGAACACAGAAGACAAACAATAAACGACAGACACACAAAGACGATACAAGACTGCAGCATCTCCTGCTTGCAGCGTCTTTATTTTTAACACTGTTCTTTTGGCATCTGTCCCAGTCTACCCCAGCTTTTCCCACCACTATTTTCTGTTCCCAGAATGTTTTCGTGTCAGCATGGACTGGTTTTCACTGCTCTGCCTCAGGGAGTTGACGTTTGCATCTCCTCCTTTGCCCTTTCCTGTTTGTGGGTCAAGGCACCCTGGCTTGTTTGCAAGTCACAAGGTGTCTTGAGGCCAATCAACAAGAAACAATCCGTGTGAGAACAGGTGTTCCAAGAACTGCTTTGTTCAAACATGGCTGAGAGATGACCCGGTGTCCACTACAACTCATATCCAATTGTCCACTAAATCTTACTCCTTGAGAGCTCTTGAATCATTCCTCTTTTCTTAAGAGGAGCTGTCACTCTGGTCAAGCCAGTTTGTTCCTCTCACCAGCTTGTTCTTGTCTATTGCCATGGTCTTTTCACTTATTTTTGACAATTTTCCTCTGCTCTTATTTATTCTCTATACAGCGGCTACAGTGATCTTCATAAAATGCAAACCTATTCATATCTTTCTTGCTTAAAATCCTTCCATGACTCTTCATTTTCAGCATAAAATCTATGATCCGTAGTCTGACATGCAAAGCCACTCATCTATAATGTCATCTCTTTCCAGTTCCTTAACTCTCAACTCTCCCTGTACCTAGCCTTTTCTAAATTACTATCAATTTCCTGAGCATCTACAACTTCAACTCCAAATCTTTGTATCTGCTTCATACCCAGCTTAAATTGCTCCCCTCAAATCTTCTGTTTTAGGAATTCCTTGTAAGTTTTCTCATATGGTCCTAGGCATGTATATATATATATATATAATAGTAATTCTCATACTACATAATAATTATCTATCTTCCTTCCTGCATTAGACCACGAGCTCCTTTAGGGAAGATAATATGTCTTATTCATCTTTACATCTTCAGAGCCCAGCATAATATATGGCACACAAAGGCTGGGCGCGGTGGCTCACGCCTGTAATCCTAGCACTCTGAGAGGCCGAGGCAGGCGGATCGCTCAAGGTCGGGGTTCGAAACCAACCTGAGCAAGAGTGAGACCCCATCTCTACTATAAATAGAAAGAAATTAATTGGCCAACTAAAGATATATACAGAAAAAATGAGCCGGGCATGGTGGCGCATGCTTGTAGTCCCAGCTACTTGGAAGGCTGAGGCAGAAGGATTGCTTGAGCCCAGGAGTCTGAAGTTGCTGTGAGCTAGGCTGACGCCACGGCACTCACTCTAGCCTGGGCAACAGAGTGAGACTCTGTCTCAAAAAAAAAAAAAAGTTAAAAAAAAAAAAATGGCACACAGAAAAGGCCAACCAATATGTTGTGTGAAACACTATAACACAGACTGTATTTCATGATCAAGTTTCTTCAGTACACTAAATAGTGATGAATGGTTTGAAAATTAAACTAACCTCCAAAATGTGCCAGATTTACTGATAGGACTCTAGGAAAAACACTTATTTTCAAAAATGAATCTCCTATCCTGGGAAAGGAGATTTGATTTAAAATTAGAATAATTACTAATATTAAACTTTTTATAAATATTAAACATAAATATTAAACATTTATCTTAAATAAATGGAAACAGAATAAAGGTCAAATAAAAATAAATACATTGGGTAGTCACTTTAATATCATGAAAGTGTGGAATATTTACAGAATGAGTCTGATAAGACCCCCACTTAGGAAGTTATACAATAGTAGAAAGAAGACAAAAGCAGGACTTCAGAGGACATGAATTAAGCTCTCTGGGCCTCAAGTGTTATTGGGTATAGCTCTCTCATCAGTAACATGGGAATGGAAAAGCTGCCTCGTCTAGCTGTACAGCCTGTGATGAAGCTTGGATGAGAAACACTATATGAGACTGTTTTATAAACTACACAAATGTATTAAATATAAGATTTGTGATCATTAGGTTAAAAGATAACTGACTTTATGGAGCCTTCCTGAGTACTCATCTGGAGCACAGCATCGCTGGAATAAAGTTCTTCATTGTGTGTTGTCTATATCTCTTCCACTGCAGTTAGCTCTCCAAACACAGTGTTACAACTTTGCATCCCCAGTGCTCAGTATAATACAGGGGATGCAGCAAGCGCTCCATACATGTTTTTTGAATGATTGACCAAAAGGATGTTGGTATAAAGTGTTCTTTACTGTAAAGCAATTGAAGAACATTTGTTATAAGCCAGTGTTACAGAAAGACTCGCTGGTTTTGGTATCGCTAATGTTTTGACTGTTTTAATAAATTAACATAGTAGAGAACTTTAAGAAAGGAAGAGAAATATTTAAGGGTTAATAAAGTTTGAAAAAAATGCTTACCGTTATTCCAAAGGTATCTTCTTATCTTCTTATCTTCTTTTACTTTCAGAATCTTATTATTTATTTTAGCTTTAACTGTCACTTTATTCCTCCTAAAAATGACATAGGTTATACTTTTTGTTAAAATTGCTATTTTGGAAAAGTTTTATATTTAGCTGAAATTAGCAAATACAGTACAGAGGGTTTCTGTATGTTCTTCAACCTCTCTTATGTTTCCCTATGTTAAAATCTCACATAACCAACTAATTTTTTATTTAAAATGAAATAGAAGGTAATTTAAGCAACTCTTTGGTGGGAGTCTCTGAGGAAATTATGTGATATGTGTTAGAATAGCAGAGAATATTATAGAAATCACCAAGTCAATCATAGATAATTACAGGCATGTAAAAACATCTGAACTTAGAACTTTGGCTTTATAGGAAAATAACAGAAATCTGAGAGTAACCTGTAGATCTGTTGCTTGATTTGAAGCAATTCTTATAATGGACATAAAAGATATTATCCTCTGGAAAATGCTGAAATAAAAGACAGTAATTTTAGTCACTGTACATCAGAAAAGGGCTGAAGCAATTCTGTATACTACATACAATCGATTTAAATTCAAGTCATAATGAAAATGAACAAGTATGGAAATTTATAGAAATACACATGCTAATAAATAGAAACCATATAAGTTCACACAGTGGTGAATTGTAAGAGTATTCATTTTATTTCAGCAGAGTACATGTAGATTTATACTTTGTATTATGGAAGTATTAATTTCCTTGAAATATAATTGTTTGGATTTATTGTGAACTTAAGTATTATTTAAGGTTCTTTGCCATGAATGACATATTTGGTAAAAACAATAAATTATTCAAGCAAAGATTAATAATTATAAATAGTCTTTCATAGTATATAAAGATAGTAAAATGTATTTCATATGAAATAAATAGAGCTATATAAACAGTTTTTTGCTCCTTTTTTTTGACCATTGAATATACTCCACATATATTCTTTCTGTTTACTACATTCTTGCTGCATTATGCAAGGTATATAATATTAATATTATCTGTGGATCTCATAATCAAATACTTTAGGTTCAGGCTGCTTCTGGAGTTGAGATATATCATTTAATAAAGAAGACCTTGTGAACACATTCAAATGATATGGCATTTTTCCCTTCCTTCTGCTGTATTTAAAAATATTAAGATGCTAGGTGATTGACTCAATAAACTATGGCTCTCAAGGGGATGTAAGTGTGCACAATAGGCCTGAGAACAGCATCAGTAGAGCTTTATCAAGACACCCATCTACGACTGGAGGGAGAGCTGCTGCTTGCTCTGTATTCACTGTATGTTCTTGAGCAAGTCACCTCACATTCTTGAACCTCAGTCAACCCATTTGGAGAATTAGGTGAAAGCTAAGCCTTAGTGAGAAACAGATGCTACATCTGAGATGAGTTTTCTTGTGTAAACAAGTATTCCAAAGTTTAATTCCAAAGAAAGTTGCTGTGTGGATGGCCATGATACATGGCCTATGTGAGGTGTAGTTGACTGGGTTAAAGCTTTGGAATAAATACATTTCTTAATAGAAATTATAGCATCATAATATTACATCTGGGTTCCTTAAAATATTTTTATCTAGTTTTTATTCCCTTCTACTTTGTGACTAGATATATACTGTTGTGATTTTTTAATGTAGAATTTATTTAACACTTTTGGGCCATACTATGATTTTTATATGATAAAGTATACTTCTAACATGTCAAGTTGTCAAGATAGGAGGAAATATAACTCAAAATAGTCTAGTTATTATCTAGTGAAAGTTGGTGATAGTGAAGTCTTCTTCTTTGGGAATAAAGTTAGCAATCACAGGATTTAAATTCATGAAGATGATAGCTAAGTTTGCCTTTTTTTTAATTCCCAGTAGATTACCTGTCACTTTGGTAAATTCTTACATTCTAAAATACATTGCTACTAAAGAGATAGCTAATTTAATAAATTGAAAAGAATTTCTCAAAAGAATGCAAAACTCTCCTGAGAAATGCTAGTGTAAGTTGTCTGATTGCTCTCTCTCCTCAACTGCTACTTGTCAGATTGAAATAGCTATGAGCATTAAAGTAAGATCTGTTGTTTCAGGAACTCTCTGAGCTTGTTATAGCTCTAACCTTATATTTCCTTTGTTGACTACATATCTTGCTATCATTGGTTCATTGGTGCACATTTCAGAGCTTCAGGTTAAATGTGCTGTGGTTTTCCATTGCATAACTTTTTTGTAATTTAGACTGGGAAGAAGTAACATGTGAATCAGCAAGCCAATGGATACTGTTGAGAAGTGTGTCTGCTAGTTTGTGATGATCTGAGGGTTTTTTTGTTTTTTTTTTTTTGGCAGCTATGGTGTTCCTACATTTGACATTAGCTAAAGGAGCAGTAGCTTGGCTTTTGAGTGGAAAACAATCCAGGAATTTCAGAGGAGAGGAGCTAAACAACAAGAGGCCTGGAGCTATTATCCTCTGAAGAGAGATGAAAGCACTCCTGTCCCTGTGCTTTCCTCGGTTGCCTGCACAGAACTCTTTTTACTTTAGTGTGAAAAGAACATATCTGTAGTAGAATTTGGCCCTGGGTTTCTTTAGAAACTAAGAAAAGTCCAACTGAGTAAGATGCAAAATAACTGTTGGCTAGATTATGATCACCCGTGGAGAATCAAAAATGTGATGGGTGTAAATCTGAAAGTTTGGAGGGAAATGAAGAAAGCCTACATTTAGACTTAGTATCTAGAGAAAATATCCAGTGGAAATATTCAATTCACTGAACATTTGGGAAACAGAGTGTATGAAAGCAGTAAAATGCCCATTATTTTGACATTTTGAAATTATTTTTAATGAGTTATCATTATGAATCTTATACTGGTCTCATTTAGAGCAGTTGAACTACAAATATTTAACCTCTAAAATTCTTATGTGAATGGTATGAATGCCAGAAGAAAAAACAATTCCTCATATAATATGTTCTTCCTATAGATATGTATTCTTCATATATATGTGTGTAAATATAATATGTATATATAATACTCAAATGCACATGCAATATCTCACCAGGCTCTTACTAGAGAATATTATTTTGAGGTGTACAAAAGAAGAGTAGCTTTTCATCTTTTGAAAAGCCAATTCCTCCTGTAGTGACCCCAGCTTACCTATGGACTGTGAAACGCTGACCTCCTTGCCATTCCTGGAGCTGGAAGTGAGATTGAGGAACACAAAGTAGGACAAACATGTGGGAGCTCTTATGAACTGGGAGCTCTTATGAATTGGAGGTATATGGAAATAATTAGTCCAATTTTCATCTGGAACAGAGAGTTCAGATACTACCATTAATCTATGATATAAGCATATGTAAAGAGTAAGAGAGTTATAACAGTAAGAAAAGTTGAGAAGAATGAGTTCATGAGCTAATCCTGGCCCTGAAATTTTGCAAGAGGTGAATCAATGGTGTTTAATGTCCCATTTTCAACTTCAGTGAATAAATTTGCTTATTTGAGGCCCCTTTGGTAGAATTTATTATTTTTTTTATTTCAGGGTGTTATGAGGGTACAAACATTTTGGTTACATTTTATGTCTTTGCCTCACCCAAGCGAGGGTTAGAGGCATGCCCTTCCCTTCTACAAAGCTCACTGTGTCCTTTAGTTGTGAGTTTACCCCCTCAACCCCCTAATCCCTGGAGAATATTACTACCATGTGAGCACCATAGTGTTAATCAGTTAGTGCTAATCTGATGGTGAGTACAAGTGAAGCCTATTCTTCCGATCTTGTGATACCTCACTTAGGATAATGGGCTCAAGCTCAATCCAGGAAAATATAAGATGTGCTAGATCACTGTCATTTCTTATAATTGAATAATATTCCATTGTATACATATACCAAATTTTAATAATCCATTCATGAATTGATGGGCACTTGGGTTGTTTCCACATCCTTGCAATAGTGAATTGTGCTGCTGTAAACACAGAATTAATTTTTATGCTTGAATAGAATGAAACCTGAATGTTCCAAAAGTTTTACAGAACATATTATTCACAAAGACTATTAAAAGTTTGAAAGAAAAGAAAGTTTTAGATGTTTGTTCAGTTATCTCCTATTTTAAGATAGACTGCAAACAAAAACAAAAACAAAATAGAACAAAACAAAAACTTAAGTCTCCACTGGAATCCTTGGCAGAAGCACATATAATCCTTGGGAACACACACGATTTTGAAGCATGCCTTCTTAGTTACGTATCTATTTTTAGGGAAAACCTTTTTCTGCCTATATACATATCTGAAGTCACATTAATGTATGTATTATTTATGCTCTGATGTTCAGAGCATATACAATACTGAATGTGTAAAGTAGGATGCATTTTAATTTGATAAAATGATGATCACAAAGCGGTTATTTTTTAAAAATCAATATGTTTAATCTGTTAAATGTGACTGAAAACATTTTTTCTTCTCTTGTGATGTGCAATACCTAAATAGCTTTGCATTTCTAAGTGTTAATATTTTTAACATTGGTTTTTAATGTTTAGAGACTTTTCACTGAAGAACTCAAAGTTCTTTAATTAGCAACTCATCCAACAATTTGTAAGTCAGGGAATTTCAAGAGAAACATATGGAGGGGGGATAAACAAAGAGACTTCTTTAAGAAAAATATAATCTCTTAAAACCAAAGATTATTATTCTCATTTTTCTTTTTCCCCAATGGTAATAGGGATCACCTCTGCGCTCTTGGGAATTAAGAAAAAGTGGGAAAAGTGTTTCTTTCTATTAATAACTGCTCCACCTCTTCACTGTTTTGAGATTAATTCTTATATTTCCATTCAGTTGCTCAATGAGTACTCCCTGTGCCTTAGAGGGGAGCCAGGAATATGAGGTGATTATTGGTTTAACTAGCATGACTTCACAATAACATCTGTTTCTCATCAATTTTTTTACCCAAATTTCTTTTTGGAAAAATCAAATAATTATAGCAAAGAAGATTAATGCATGTTCCACATCCCTGTACCTACTCAGTAATCCTGAACATGCCAGTTCTTTCCTCCTTTATCTTTTCCTTGAAGTTCATCAGTTGTGTTTACCTATACAGAATCTAGCCATTATTCTTAAGATAACAACTCCCTATTTTTATTTGGGGAGTCACCTTTCTTCTAGTCTCAGTCCATGTGGTACATAGATGGGGTAATTCTATCTGCTTGGATCCGTGGATGGCTACAACTGAGGTCTGCCCCTCAGAACATTCCATTCCTCTGACCACAGTGAGATCCAATTCAGGCTAATGGTACTCAATTCTGGGACTTCTGTTGGAAACTGATTTTTTTAAAAAAGTTATTTCCATCAGACTGGCTAAACTGATGGGAAGATGTGATTTATTGCAAGGAGAAAAATTACCTGAAAATTACCTGCAACCCAGAGGAAAGCAGAGATATGCTATGGAGAGGGACAATTGCTGATAGCATCATTTGAGTACCTGCATTCCACTAGGAACTCAAATCCAAAACATCTGAAGATAACTAGTCCTGGAATTTTTAGTTATAAATACTTTCCTTCCAATATTTATTTATTTAACTTAATTCACTTTGAATTGAGTTTCTGTCATTTGGGTCAAAAGAATTCTTCTTTTCATATTTCATTCCCAAAGCACTTGTGCTTAGTGTCGTATAAACAAAATACCAATATGATGCTTGTGAGGCTTATTTACACACTAGCTGTAAACTGTCTATAATCTAATGTGTGGATACTGGATGTCATTTTCAGAATCAATTTTCTCTATCATTTTGTTTTGAATTTAAAGCATGGGCTGTTATGTAATCACAGGATTTTTCAAGTTAGAATATCTGATATCATTTCCTCCAACCCTTTCAACTATCTGGCAGTGTAGTACAACTTAGAAAGCATTAGGATTTGAGAAACTATGCACAGATTGGCTACACACCCATTTTGTTACTTGTTAGCTGAGAAATTTAGAACACGTTACTTAAGTTTTCTGAGTATCAGTTTTCTTAATTATCTTTCTGAAGATGTCTGGCTCATAATTGACACTAAATGTTGTGCCTTTTAATTTTACTATTATTTCCAAGGAGCATAGCTAGTTAATAATCTTGCTTTGAACACAAAGCATAAAACAGTATCAATGTGGGCTTTCTTGCTATTTTGTTACTTTATATTAGAAGGGAGAGTAACGTATGTATATCTGAATCCATTTATTTGTTATTTTTTAAAAATTACAGAATAAATCAAACCTAATAGTTATCTACAGGGGTGAGGCAAAATAATATGAAGGGACAGGGATGTAAGCTATGTGTTCCTGAATATATCATGTTTTGCAGATTACCTTGGAAACATGTAAATTTTACATTTCCATGAAATGAAATTAAATGAAAATTAATCCTTTGCATTTGAAGGCATAATAAAATTAATGAACCTTACTCTGTATCAAGTAGTGCAGATATATGGTTTGCAAATATTTTCTCCCATTATGTAAGTTGCTTTTCATTTAGTTGTTTCCTTTGTTGTGTAGTAACTTTTTAGTTTGATATAGTCCCACTTGTTTATTTTTGCTTTTGTTGACTTTGCTAGTATTCTGTTGAGGATTTTTTCATTTGTGTTCATTAGGAATATTGGCCTGTAAATTTCTTCTGTAGTAACATCTTTATATGGGGATAATGCTGGCCTTGTCAAATGAGTTTGAAATTATTCCTTCCTATTTGACTTTTTGGAAGAGTTTGAGAATGTTTTGTGTTAATTCTTTAAATGTTTGGTAGATTCATCAGTGCAGCCATCTTATCCTGAGTTTTTCTTTGTGAGGAAGTTTTTGATTAGTGATTCAATCTCATTACTCATTATTGTTCTGTTCAGATTTTATATTTCTTCATGATTTCGTAGGTTATATATTTTTAGAAGTTTATTTCTGCTAAATTATCCAATTTATTTGTATATAATTGCTCATAATAATTTCTTCTGATCCTTTGTGTTTCTGTGATATCTATTGTAATGTCTCCTCTTTCATTTATAATTTTATTTATTTTAATCCTCTCTCTGTTTTGCTTGGTTAGTCTAGCTACAGCTTTATCAATTTTGTTTATCTTTTCAAAAAACCAGCTCTTAGTTTCATTGATCTTTTCTATTGTTTTTTCTAGTCTCTATTTCATTTATTTCTGTCCTAACCTTTATTTTTCTGCTAACTTAATTTGTTCTTCTTTTACTAGTTTCTTGAGGTGTAAAGTTATGTTGTTTGAGATCCTACTTTTATATTATAGTAGGCATTTATAGCTATAATCTTTCCTCTTAGAACTGCTTTCAGCTACATCCCGTAAGTTTTGGTTTGGTATTTCCATTTTCATTTGTCTCAAGATATGTTTAAATTCCATTTAATTTCTTCTTTGACTCATTGGTTGTTCAGGAGAGCATTGTTTAATTTCTATGTATTTGTTAATTTTCTAATTTTCTCCTCTTATTGATTTCTAATTTTATGCCATTTTGTTCAGAAAAGATACTTAATATGATTTCAGACTTCTTGGAGTTGTTAATACTTGTTTTGTGGCCTAATATCTACCCTAAAAATATTCTGTGTATGCTTGAGAAAAACGTACTTTCTGCTGCCATTGGGTGGAATGTTCTGCATATGTCTGTTAGGTCCATTAGTCTGTATTGTTGCTCTAATTCATTGTTTCCTTTTTGATTTTCTGTCTGGATGATTTATCCATTGTTGATAGTGGGCTATTAAAGTCTCATACCATTATTGTATTGTTGTTTATTTCCCTTTCTGCTTCTGTTCATATTTGCTTTCTACATTTAGTGCTTTAATCTTGGATGCATGAACATTTACAATTGTTATATTGTATATTGTATTAATGAATTGACCCATTTATCATTATAAATGTCTCTCGTAGAGTTTTTGACTTCAAGTCTATTTTGTTTGATGTAAGTATAGATGCTCCTGCTCTTTTTTGGTTGCTATTTGCATAAAATATCCTTTCCCATCCTTTCACTTTCAGTCTGTGTATGTCCTTAAAGCTCAAGTGAGTCTCTTGTAGGATGAATATTGTTTTTTATCCATTCAGCCACTCTATGTCTTTTAATTGGAGAATGTAGTCCATATGGATTTAAAGTAATTATTGATAGGTAAGGACTTACTGTTGACATTTTGTTAGTTGTTTTCTGATTGTTTGTAGTTTTTGTTCCTTTCTTCCTCTCTTGATGCCTTCCTTTATAATTTGATGAGTTTTTGTGGTGATATGCTTTGAATCCTTTCACTACTCTTCTGTACGTATTACAAGATTTTTTTGTGTGGTTACATTAGGCTTCCATAGAACATCTAGTTATGACAACTTATTTTTAATCTAGTTGAAACTTAACTTTGTTCACTTACAAAAACTCTGTACTTATATTTTTCCTACCCTTGCATTTCAAGTTATGGACATTACAATGTACATAGTCTTTATATTGGTACCTAGCTTCATGAGGATAGTAATCGAGTATTTATTTCCATTTCCTGTGTTTAAAAGTACTGTTGTACTGTTGCTGCAAGAAATCACACAACGCCTCATAGAATTCCGTATGCAAAACCTCTATTTACTGTAAAAGATTTGGACTTTGGAAACTGTGCTATTTCTTCTTCACACCGTTGGGGGTTAGCTGAAAAAGCATGGTCCTAACCTCACTGGCGGCTTTGCTGAGAAGCTTTCTGCTGCATTTGTATGGGGAATTGAAAGTAAGGGAAATCTAACATACACCAATTCTTCATTTTCCCTGAAGAATAATAAAGGTAAAGTTAGGTAAAAGAACTGTGTTAAATATATGCTTGTCTTTCTCATAATAAGCTTGGTCTTTTGTCTGAGAAATATTCAAAGGGAATGAACCACTGTGGGCAGGTTAGGCTGGTCTTTACTTCCTATGCAACTGTCTTGATTTAGATAAAAGGCAGGAGTTTTCTTTAGAAATATAAAATGTTAGGCATTAATAGGGTTTTTATTATTTATTTTTTGAGCTCTGTTATAGTTGATGCTGTCTCATTTTTTCCATTGTAAATCCCTTCTTCTCAAGGAACTGTAACTCCCCTAATAAAAAGAATGGCTTCAGGCAAACACTTGAAGCATTTGCCCTCAGCTTAAGAGGACTTTTGTTTTCCCAGGTCTTGAAAATAAAAATCCATTAAATTCTTTTTAAATTATAGGAGTGTTAAAGTGAAAAAAAACCAAAAATTACTGTTTTCATATGTGTGCTCTTACTACGTGGGGTCAGAATTTTTTTTAAGCAAGAATTTTGCAGGTCCCCTCTTATTATATTAACAGTCACTCTATTATCTGAGATAATTCAGTATTGCCCATCTGTACTGAGTCCATTGGCTCCCTCAGAGATGCTTACTGGAGACAGTTTGGTGGTTAGTTTGTGCTGGACGATTTCTCTCTCCCTGATAGATGATCCAGTGTCTCCCAGAAAAAAAGCCAATATAAAAACAACAACAACAAAAAACCCCCAGTCCATTTAGTACATGGTCACCTTCCCTCAGTGAAACCCTATAGTGATCTATCATCCTCAGGGAAATGGGGTGAGAGGGGACCTTGATACCCTGGAGGTGGAGGTGTGCTGCAAACAACTTCAAACTGTCCCTCTTGAATTTACTCCCAGAGAAGTGCTGATGTGGAGACTGTTATGGGCTCCTAGATTGTAGGCCAAAGACAGGTTCAGGCTGAAGATGTGGTAATAAAGACACATTTCAGAGGCTCACTATGAGCCTGATGTCAATGCATGGCAGGAATTAAAAGCTGTGGTTATGCCAGATTGGTCCTAGGTTTCAGGATGTGGCTGGGGATAAACTCTGTAGCCTAGTAACATGAAAGGGGCCCCAATATCTTTAATATTCTTTTATTTATTTTAAAAGCAAGATTTCCAGGAGTTCATTACCTCTGGAATGCATACACGCACACCTTACACATTAAATTTTCTCTAGTTACTTTTGTCTAAAAAAATAGTTTAAGAGAGAGAATAGTTCCTTTACAATGTGTTGCAATTGTCTGTAGAGAGTATTTTTAAGAATAGAGACAGAATTATAAAGCAATGTCAATAAATAGTTGTTTATACAGAAAATCAGTTGTTTATATAGAAATAATGAAAGTTAGTTGTTTTTATAGAAAAAATGAAATGAGATTCCTATATTACACTATATAAAGAAAGATATAGATGTATTTTAGAAGCAAATATAGAAAACCAGTTGTTTATATAGAAAAAATGAAATTAGATTCCTATATTACACTATATAAAGAAAGATACAGATGCTTTTTAGAAGCAAATATAGAAGAGGATCTCATAGAGAAGACACAAAATTCCGAAACTGTAAAGTAAAATATTGGCAAATTTGACCATATCAAAGTGAAAAAATTCTAAACAACCGTAGACCTAATAAGGTTAAAAGATAAGGAATTATTTGAAATACATACAGCATACAAGATATTACCTAGAATCTATAAAAATGTCTATAAACAAATATAAAATAATAAATGAAATAATTAAAAAATATGTAAAGGATATAATAGGCAATTTATAGGAGATGAACAGCCAATAAACTTAAGAAAAGTTGTGCTATTTCAGAAACAATCAGCAGTCCAAATAAAAACAAAAGAGAGATACCATTCTACAAACATTAGATTGTCAAGAATTGAAAACATTTATATTATCAAACGTTACTAGGATATGGAGAAGTGAGGACCTTCATATGTTACCTAATGAAAGTAGAAATTGGTAAAACCAATTGGAGAAATTTTGACAATATATAGTAATGTTGAATATGTGCATATCCTTCAAGACCCACAAATTTTAGTTCTAAGCATATGCTTTTGAGAAACTCTTGTGCATGTGTTAAAGGAGATCTGTACATGAATATTTCTTGCAATGATGCTTGTAGTGGTGACAACTAGAATCAACCTAAATATTCATTCACAGAAGAATTGGTAAATCAATTGAAGGAAGCATAGCCATACTGTGGAATAGTCTATAGTAGTTAAAAGAAATACAATAAATACATATCTATCAACATAGATAAATTTTTAAAACATAGTGCACATAAAAAGCAAGTTGCAGAAGTATATATTATCTATATTACCATGACATTTATATATAACTTAAAACATGAATAAAGACTATAGTTATATTTTTGGTTACATAAACTAATAACATATAGTAAGTTTTTCACTTACAGCAAGAAAATGAAGAAATAGATGAGAATGATTAACACTCAATTATGATAAAAATTATCTGTGGGGAAAAAGGAACAAGAATAGGGTCAAGCTCATAGGAACCACCATTGCTTCTGTAATCCATTATTCCTTAAAAATAAAGGATTTGGGAAAAGTGTGAGATAATGTTAAGGATTTGATACAGCTGGATACTGGGAGTGTGGGAGGAAAGAATTTCTGAGGATTTCCCATTCCTCAGCTCTATTTATCCACGCGATTTACAGTGCCCCTTCTTCTTAGGAGTCCATTTTTCTCTAACCCACTTACCTATGACTCTTGCTCAACTTTGTGTCATTATTTAGAAACTCTCCATTTATACTATATCAATTTGCCAATACCATATCAATTTGGGCTTGTCGATTTCTTACTTTGTAAGCCTTTTAGTCAAAGAATGATAGAGCTAGAAAGGCCTACTGTCTACTGTTATTATAGTGTTGGGAGATGGAAACCTAGAAAACATTCATGTATCTGTGCACTGAACACCAAACTAGATAATAACTACATTCAAAAGAAGGAATCTATTATTGTTTTACTTTTCCTTTATATTCCAGGTTCATCAAGCTTTTCACAAAGTGCTTTACACATTAGGCAAAAAAAAAAAAGTGTTTGAATAGATGATGAGGGAGACCAATTTTGAGCAGCAAAGCCTTGGGCAGTAAAAATACAAAGTGCTAGAACAGGAAAAACCAGAGTGGGGCATGATATCATAGAATTGGAAAGGGGGGCTGTCCCAATTCGATACATGAATAAGAACAGTCATTGAATGGAACTGTGGACTGAGGCTTACAGTGTTTTAGGAAAATAAGGAGAACGTGGAAGGGAGACTTTTTCTAATATTAGTTAGCTGTGCATTTCCCCCATCCATTCAGTTCTGGGTTAACCATTAAGCAAAATAGACAGGTGTACCAAGGAAAAACAGGCTGCTAAACAGTTCCCCTGACCTGATCCTAGCCATAAGTCTTTCACTGCCTCCCTTAACTTTACTCCAATTTTTGTATTGTCTTTATCTGCCATGTTTTGCTTTAATTTACATTATTAAACATTTTCTTTGGCATGGTGACTGACCAAAATTTAAAAGTTTGGCTTGAAGGTGTTGTCAGATACCACATTTGTTTCTATCTCATGGCTTGAGACTTTTGCTTCCATCCAATGTAAACATAGCTGGCTGCAAAGGATCCTTAAACTCCTTGTTTTAAGCAATGGAAGTGCTGAGAGGACACCATTGTTGGACTATACTGAGGACATCAGCTGGCCTGAATCCAGTCTGGCACTTTTTTATTAATTTATATCTCATATGTTTTGAAAATCTCCTGTGTATCGGGCACTGTGCTGACACTGGGAATGCATGATGAAAAAGATTCAATCCTATTTCCCTTCAAGTTTATAATAGCTGATGGGTCAGGCTAATAAGTAGAGGCAATCATAATACAATGTATTAAATATTGTGATAGTCTGTTTAATTAATACTCTCAGCCATGGGTCAGACTATGTATGGCAGTGGTGTTGACCCAGATGTCTTCTTTCTACCAGACACAGTTGACTTTACAGCAACTCAGAAAGTGAAACCCAGATTTTTTTTTTATTGAGAAAAAACAAAACTTAAAATGCACACAACTAGGCCATACTTATTTACAAACATGTACATTTCAATTTTTTTAATTTGGAGTAGCAATTCTCAAACCATAATTGTCTAATTCCATTTTCTATGGTATGTATGCATCCTCCTTGCAACCGAAGGTAATTATCTCTGAGTACATGAACCTAAAATTTGGATTAGGACTGCCTAAAACCACTCTGGAAGTGCTGAAACCACAATAGAAGAAGGAATGAGTACAGTACCAGTGTGGGTTGTTAAGCATAAACATCAAGATATGAATTAAAAAAACATGAATCAGTAGCAATAACCGAGATCTTTTATAACTTTACTACAACTGATATAAATCTATTAATCCTCCTTTAATTTTGCTAACTATTTAAAAGAACAGTTTAAGATTTCTTCAGAGCTAGGCCTATGTTATAGGGCAGGGAGGTACATATTTTGCATCCTTGGGAAACCAACACTATATGTCTATATATATTTATACCTATATCTGTATCTATTATCTACTTCATCCAAATACACAAAGATTTGGGATATAAATATTAATAAAAGGTCACTGTAACACTTTAAATTGTCCCAAATATTTTTCATTTATAATGAAAGGTAAAAATGACTCTGACTCTTATGGAGTGAGGAAAGTGGGACTCAGAGATATTCTGTGACTTTCTCAGGATCATACAGCTGTTTAATGATAGTATAAGGGGTAAGGCTTGATGGTTTCTCAGATTTGCCTAAGGAAGCCTGTGTCAGGAAACCTGAGGCCTAGAGGCAGGGCTGTAGTCCATTCACACTTTAGTATCAGTCAGGAACCAGTCACAAAAATAAAACCAACAGTAGGAAATTTATTGTAGGAAATTTAATATCGAAAATTAGCTACAGGTTAGATGGGATTGAAAGAGCAACCTGGGAAAGTTGAGGCAACTCCAAAATAAGCAACTACAGGAAATCACCGTTACCCGTAGGGCTAGAGGGAAAAAGAGAGAGGCAGAGTGGGGGGAGTACCTGGATTCTCCCGGTAATCACCTGTAAGACGAGCCCCTGGGAAGCCAATTTGCAAGGCATCCTGGGAAACATACAGTGAGTCCCTCCCCCTTGGAAAACAGAGCAGAGCATGAAGAGGCTGAGGAGCGGGTCTGAGGAAAATGACCATCCTGCCTTTTTCAACTGGAATATCTCTGTGTTTAATCTCACATGTATGTATTTTGCCTCTTAGTGATGTTTTACTTGAACAAAGGATTCTATATTCAAAAGATGAAAGTTTGAAATTCAATATACTAGAACAACTCACTTTTAAGAGGCCATTCTACATCTTTCATTAGTATGGTATTTTCTACTTACTAAGTAGTAAGTGTGTTCCCTTTTAGAAAGCTGAAAATTATCATGTCTTTTTTTAAAATGAGGAAATTGAAGCTCAGAGTAATAGGGTTCCCCAAAGACATAGCCAGAAGGTTTAGCGGTCAGGACCAAAAGTCCAGGTCTTGGGCTTCTAATTTAAGTGCTAGAGCAAAAGTTCCCAGTTGGTGCTTAGGCACTGTGGGGTGCACCAGCAGATGTGTAGGGACAACATTAAATATTTTAAATTACCAAGGGAAATACAGTAGCATCTTTTGGCCACTATCTGAACTACTACCAGTTTGAATGTTAGATTTCTGTGTTCCATTTGATCACATCATATCTTTGTAAACCTGGGTTTTCTATGATAAAAAGCAGGGACCAGTGAAAACCATTTATGAACAGGAAATGAACATAGCAGTGTCCCATCTGATTCTAAGGTCCGAGAAATTGTGCTGTGCTCAATAGTCACTGAATTGTGAGGACACAATTACTTACAAATTGTTAGCTACTTAATAAACAGAATGGTTAGGTATTTCTTTTTGTCGAAGGTGTGCTGTGAAAAAATTACTATGACATTAAGAACATTGTAAACTGAAAAAGCATCTCTGCTCTGGAGATATTACCCCATTAAGACTGAATGCAATAACCTGAAGAAATTGAGATTGGAGAGTGAGGAGGCTATTAGGAAGGGAAGAACTCCTGGACTGTTTTAGAATTCTGGCCACCACCTTTGTTTGCATGTATCAGAGGGGTAAACATGAGTTACCCTTGAGATAAAATGACATCTGGTTTAACAATTTGAAAGTCAAGGTCATTCTTTAAAAGAAAAGAAAGCTGTGGGCATTTTTAGATTGCTCTTAACCTGTCCTTCAGGTCAGGGAGTGGAAAATCTGGTAGATAACTCCCAAAGACCACTGCAAAATCAGCATGGCTCATCATCCTAACACCTCCTATCAGTGCTTGTTGTTATCTCAACCTTTGTCATGCGCTCACTGTGAAGCTTAACCGTGGCATAATGTTGCCATCTCTTTAACTGTCATTCAGATGTTAGGTTATTTTTCCGCTTCTAAAATCTAATTCTTGAAACGATTTTTATATCTTGAACACTTCTTCCTTATCTCTGTATAGACCTCTAAAATGTGTCTTTTAATGAAAACTACACCTGAGAATAAATTCTCTGAGAAGCACAGACATCTTGCAAGATCAAAGAAAAGAGGGATTGAAATTTGTAAGTGATGTTATTTTAAACAAAAATAGGTGAAACTGACATCCTATGACAATATGGAGTGCTATGATATTTTGTACTTGAGGAACTAGAGAAATAAACGTCTTAAGATCAAAAGATGAGGGACAGAAATCTGAAAGAAATCAATTGCAATATTCTATAAACGGTTTCCTTGTGAGTTAGGATGGAACTAGAGTCAGCATAATTTCAACATAAAAGACTTTCACTTTAAATTTTTTAAATGTACATTGCTCTGACTTCTTAATATGCAAAAGTTCTCAGCCCTGGTTATGAATCAAATCTCTTCCAGAAATTAAAAAAAAGATGTCAAGACCCTGTCCCAGATCCAGACCTACTGAATCCCAGGGGCTAAGGCTCTTGAATCCACGTATAAAAACATAACTTACGTATAACCATTGAATTAGGAGATTATTGAATTAGATGTAGTCTGGTTTGGAGCTATAAACCAGTAACATTGATTGGTATTACCTGGGAGCTTAATAGACAAGCAGAATTCTCAGAACCCTCCCTAGACCTACTACATCAGAACCTACATAGAGTTCAACAAGATTCCAAGTGATTTGTATTAATGTTCCAGAAGCACTGGTCTAGGGGAGACAAACACCAGCCTGGGACTCCAGGCACTGGTATGCCATTATTGTGTCACTTAGACAAGTCACATATCCTCTGTGAGTCTATTTCTCAAGCTAACGAAATAGATATAATTATACCCACTCAACTTACTCCAGGACCGTTGTAAGGATATAAAGTGGAATATGGAAAATATGTGGAAGTACTTCAAAAGATTAAAAGTGCACTGTTTATGTAAAATGTTACTCTAATGTGGTCAACAGAACCACAGATTTGTAGAGCTACTTGGCTCTTCAATTTATTCCACCTCTATATTTTGAGCCACATCCTTGATTGCTACATGGTTAACTCCCACTCACATTTACTTAGCTTCCTACTACAAATGCCCAAAGGTAGCATTGCATTACTTTTTTCTCATAACTTTAAAGTCACGGGGAAGTAAAAAATACAAGCAAAAGGGTAGCTCAATTAGTATCCATAGAGTGCCTATTATGCTGCGTACATTAATGTAACTCTCTTTTTGGAATTTTGCAAATTCAGGATTTCAATAAAGCCACCTTGGCATTATGAGTTCCATTAGTTTCTCTCCTCATGGTTAATTAACGTTTTATTCATGCTTTCTTGATTAATGGGTTGTCTTCTTGTGATAAGCTTTTCTGTGACACTAAGGTGAATTTGGTACTGGAGCTGTCATTCATGTCTAGGGAAATAAAAACTGAAAGAACATTATCTTTAGAGCTTGCTTAGGCCCTGTTCTCCTGCCTCTTCTACTCCATTTTTGACACCTGGTGCTATTTGCGACTTCCTGGCTTTTTGTGTCACCCTTTACCTCCAACCCCTTCCCTATCAACCAATCCCTTCCCAGCCCCACCACCGTACCTATCAAACATCATTCTGGTTAAGGCCTAGCACTCCTATATACAAGTCTGGATTTTCCTCTTACTCCACTCCTCACTTTTAACGGCTGGGCTAGCTACAACCCCACGGCTCTGCTCTGTCTCTTCTATTTTGAGAGTATCTTTCTGCATGTATTTGGTGTTTTGTAGTATGTTTCTCACTATCGTGCTGTGCTGGATGCAAATTCTAATAAAGCTGTTTTGGATTTTTTTTTTTTTTTTGGCCTCTTTTCCCACACTCTTGATTTTTCTTTTTTTGTATGTCTCCCACCTGAAGTTGTGCAATATATTGCTCCAGGCAACCCTAGCTTATCCGTGCTTTTGTTTCTCCCTGCCTTCAGCTCATTCTCTTTTAAGGCTTTTTTCATTTTACTGGGCTCAGTTACCATCTTTTGTGCTTAGATTCTTTGTGTTTCCCTTCAATCTGTATCTCTAATTTAAGGATATGTATTCCCTGGCCATCTGTTGCCAAGGGCAGACCTCCACACAACAAACTATTTGACCTCACTGTTCACGTTTCTTATTGTTATTTCCTAGATGATGGGGGACATTATTTAATTCCATCAAGAGACATTGTCATTCTGGAGATATAGTGTCTTAGAGTGCAACTAGAAAGTCAGTACTGAGGAAACAAAACCAACTCAGGCTCCATATTTTCTTTGATGATCTCTTGTCAAAAAAGAGGTAGGATCAATGAGGAGGATTGATCGAGGAGGATTTTGAGAAACTGCAAAAATGCCTTCTGTTTATGCCTCTTTATGGTCTCTATTACATGCAGGGCACACACGTGGCATTTCCAACAGAGGTTCTGTTTTTATACATTAAAACTCAGGTTATATATTGTATTGCAAATCTTACTATTTAGTTATATAGCCACAAATAAGCAGTCAGCTTAGAATTTAAATGGTTAACAACTTATTTTTTCCCATTTGAATTTAATTTCTGTTTGCAAAATTTCATGAGGTCTCTCCTATTCGTGCTATTCTGTGTCTTCTTAGTGTTTCAAGGGAGTAGGAAATGCAATTAGCAATCATGATGAAGTATCTATTATTGAAAGATTTGAGAGAAATTAAATTAACAGAAATGAATAAAAGGAAGCTGTATTCCCTGGGATCTCACATGAATTTGGTCACTTACATTTTGGTTTCATTTTAAAATATGAGTAGTTTTGACAGAAACTCTGCACAGTATTCCCAGAAATATTCCAGTACTAAATCATGTGTCAACTAGTCATGCTCTGATATTCTTACTGTCAATTACCTTGCAGTCTATCTTTCAGGATTATTCCTTTTGGCATTGTGCTTCTTCCTTCTTCCCTGAGCTAGATTGTTGTAGCTCGTCTCAGTGATCTCTGTTTTCTCATTGTTACTCCCTCCTATGTTGAGGAAGAATAACTTTAGTAATCTATAGGATATTGTGGAAGTAATGGAATGGGATTTCTGAAATCCCATTTTGCTTTTTTGGGTCACTTGATTTTAGAGAAAGCCAGCTGCCATGTTGCAAGAACAATCAAGAAGCCCTATGGAAAAGCCTAATGTGGCAAGGACCTGGGGCTTCCTGCCAGTGAGGAACTGAGTCCTCTGGAGAATGGTCCTTAGAGTGAGCAATTCTGAACGCAGGCCCTCCAGCCCCCACCGAGCCCTTGGATAACTGCAGCCTTGGCTGACATCTTGGATGGTATCTGATGACAGAACCCGAGCCAGAATCATGCAGCAAAGCCACTCCTGAGTTTCTGACCTACAGGAACTCTGACACATAATCATTTGTTGTTTTAAGCAATAATTTGTCACATAGCTATAGGTAATTCATGCATAGATACTGTATTATCAATGGGAAGATCTCTGATCTGAGTGATATTAAACAAATACAAGCTCTAAATCAAACTGCTAAAGAAATTAGGATTATCCATGTCTAGCTTATTTATATTTTTGTATTTCTCAAATAAAATGATTTTTCCTTGATTTTATATTTGAAGAAAATTTACGTTAAAAATAAAGAAAAATAATGCTATTAAATTAAATAGGGGAGGAATTTTAAAATCATAAATATAGAGATTATTTGAGGATGTTAACCAATTATAGAAATAGTTTCTCTATCTCTAAATAATTATAGAAATTAGTAATTTCTATTCAGATTGGCAATTTTGAGATATATTAAAGAAACTAGGGTAGCACAATTAAGTGCCACTTGCCAATATTTTCCAGTTCTGTGTAAAGTAAACTGAACATATAAAACATATTTTCTCCTGCTGTTGACTTTTTATTGTCCTGGGCCTGTAGCAAATGTAAGCCTGCTATGCTTAAGGGTGTAATTTTGTGCAGGAAACCACAATATGGTCTGGGAATAATTGCCACAAAGACTAGATGAAAAGATAAAGTTAGCAAAAATCTTTGGACATTCCTATCAAAGTCTGTTCTCTGAAAGAAAAATTCCAATTATTTCTTCAATGATGAAATCAATATTAGAGTAAATGCTATAGATTTCATTTTGTTGTATAGTCAAGCAACATTTCTACCCCTATTATCTGTACTTACTCTAGGGAGAACAAAATTAAAATAGACTTACATCTTACTCAAGTCAAGCTATTGAACATTTTTAAATTTCTACTTTTCTTTGGCTTTAAACATGTTTATCAAGTCCCTCTTCTCCTTCACAAAGTCAATCACTCCAGTTATCCTCATTCTCTTTTTCTTTATGACATTATGGAAAGTAAAATAAATTTGGGCCAAATAGTATATTACTCTTTTTATGGGAAGATTCTGGCAGTTCCCTGGGGTGCCACACAGTATCCCTGAAGGCAGTCTTGAAGTGGTTTTCCTGATCCTAGACTACTCTAAGTTGAGGTCTGTGGGGTCCAGAATTAGTATAGGAAGCCCAGGAGTTCCTGTATCTTTTTGCATTTTAATTTAGGATGCTTAAGTTGGCGTAAGGATGTTTTTAAATGTACCTGAAAGGAGTTGGTAGTTATCAGCTTTAACTCAGCTGTGCAGGAGGTCTTTGAGGAAATATGCCATGTCCTTTGTCCCATCTGTATCTTTACCCAGGGTTACCTGTGAGCCCAAGCAGGGGAATGTACGCTGCCCACAGTCTTTGTGAGAGTTTGCTCCTCACACCAAATCAACCCTACTGTGGGATTGTTCACTAGCATGCCATTAACACTTTTACCTGAAGGGTTTAATGGAAAGATCCCAGGAATATAATACCCAAAGACAGCCCCTATCGCTAATTCCTTGTCAGAAATCCCTCTGCAATATAGCAAAAGATATTAAATGTGAAAGAAATGGAAATGAAGAGTCTGATTTCACAATAAAAACAAGGCATCATTCTCTCCCAAATATTTATTTGGTATATTACAGTCATGCAGCTAATTCCACAGGTATGGCAGAAATTTTAAGATATATTGTAAGTAGCAATTTCAACTCCCTGAACTAATATAAACATAGATGTTAAATAAGAATGTAGAATATG
Source organism: Lepilemur ruficaudatus (assembly GCA_963574885.1). Taxonomy (NCBI): domain Eukaryota; kingdom Metazoa; phylum Chordata; class Mammalia; order Primates; family Lepilemuridae; genus Lepilemur; species Lepilemur ruficaudatus. The sequence continues at coordinate 22,797 of CAUYRT010014474.1, forward strand.
GAGGTGTCTTTTGTTTGTTTGTCCAGAGGAACCCTCAGCCTTGATTGTGAAATTATTACTAGAAAGATATCATGCTGTTAGTAGGCAAAGTCAATGATAGGGCTCCAAATTATTGGAAGGCTTTAATACCCATGGTCTCTATTTGACATGTGAATCAAATAGAGTAGGACTGCAACAAAGTGATGACTTGATCAACATCTTGAAAATTAACTTTTCTTATTGTGACTTTGTGTAGAACAACATTGGTGTTGAATAGAGAAACAATGAACAGTAACTTCAGCTGGTTGAAATCCAAGGTCTATTTTCCACAGACACATAAAATTAGTTGAGAGTAGCCAATATTCTAGCCTGTACTGCAGTGTGTTACTACATCCCGTCTGCAAACCAGGTGCACAAAACATCGCAAGGAAGTGAAGTCTGGTTGCCAGTAATTAATGGGGTTGTTTGGTAAATGAAAGTCAAAGCAGTAGCAATATATTATCCTGGAAAGTGTTAGAAAAATTTTCCTGAAGCGAAAACAGGACCTTGCAAATGAAAACTTCCAATATCAGTGAACTAGGATATTCTTACACTCATTAAAATTCAATGTCTAATCATCAGCCCTTGCTTAAAGAAGAGGGGAGGGGAAAAAGATTTTTATGGCGTGGGTAAAATTTCCCTATAAAGCAAATAAGGCAAAGCTACTCATGCTGATGAACTGTGAAAATAATGGCCTACCATTATTTTAGAGTGCTTAAGGGCTAAAATGAAGGTTATGTCACATTTCCACTCTTAAAAGGTATGCCCTCTGGATAAGTTTGGCTCATGATTGGTGCTGGAATCTGTAGTTCTACCATATTTGACATTATTTTCTCTAAATACAATTGTGATGTGAATCATGTTTAATGATGGAGATGTGAGTGTTTATTTGGAAAAAATGGAAAGAAGTATTAGAAGTCATTGATGACCGATAATCTGATTACTTACGCTGAATAACTATGAATAAATGATTTTTCCTTCATAAAATGGGAATATGTTAAAAATAATAAGATTTGCTGGAGGATTTATAAATCATATATTCATATAATATCTCTAATTCTCTTTTATAATAAATGTATTGAAGAAAGTTGAAGGATAATGATCCCACGGATGCAAGAGAGTCATCCTATTTGGATCCAGAGTCAAATTGCTGAACAGAAAATGAAAGCAAAAACAAAACAACAGCAACAACAACAAAAAAGAAACTCCCTTACCTATTAGAAAACTGTCATCATTTTTTATGTAATAAATATTTAGTCAAATTTCTAGATGTTTTGGTTAGAAATCATTTAATCAATTAACAAGTGCCTGTCAGTACCTCCTAGTTATTTAACATTGACCAGACTGAGCTACTGAGTTTTTTGACTCAAAAAAGTGATTTATTTACTTACATATATCTTATTTATCTAGTTATTAATCTGATATACTAGGTATACTATCATTTTTACAAATGTGGTAGCTAAGAACTAGAGAAATTAAGTGACATGTCCAAAATCACAAGATGGCTTAATAAGAAGGTAGAAAAAGAGACTTGGTCTTTTGTCACATCTAAAGGATGTTTCCCACTTAACACAAAAGGGCTTGGGAAGCAAACTGTTTTTTTTTTCCCAGTGAGGGTATATGAATGAAACTCAGTGTCAACTCCTTAAATCCTTCAGCCTTCTCAAATTGCCCTTCACTTTAATATAGAAATGGGTGGGAGGATAAAAATAAGAAACAGTACATTCAATGGCCACATCAATCAGAAGATATATTCCTATATCAGAAATGTAAGTGCAGTCTAAAATGGCCAAGACCTGTTCATGTGCTTTTCCCCCTTTCTATCCTAAGCCAAAATAAATAAGGTGTACACGGTCTGCTCTTAGCAACATTGCAATAATGGTATCCTGTTTTGGATTCCCTGTCTTTCCAGTTCTTTACCCGTTCTTTCCTTTGTGTAGCATTCAATATCCTCAAACTCTCTTACTCTTTCCATTACAACTTGTTCCATGCAAATTGCAGAACTATTTTACTACAAGACAACTATAAATTTTTTTTTTTTTTTGAGACAGAGTCTCACTCTGTTGCCCTGGGTAGAGTGCTGTGGCGTCAGCCTAGCTCACAGCAACCTCCAACTCCTGGGCTCAAGCAATCCTACTGCCTCAGCCTCCTGAGTAGCTGGGACTGCAGGCACGCGCCACCATGCCCGGGTAGGTTTTTCTATATATTTTTAGTTGTCCAGCTAATTTCTTTCTATTTTTAGTAGAGATGGGATCTCGTTCTTGCTCAGGCTGGTCTCCAACTCTTGAGCACAAATGATCCTCCTGCCTCGCCCTCCCAGAGTGCTAGGATTACAGGCATGATCCACCATGCCCGGCCAAGACAACTATAAATTTAATTTAGTAGGTGGATGGGTAATTGGATGGTAGGACCTTTTGGGGGCCATGTATGTGTAGCAGGTGATGGTGTTTACATTCTCACAGGGGTTTGAGCCTTACACTAAAGAATCAAATATGAATGGTGACATTTGATGTACCTGAAGGGGGGTGGGGGAACAATGGGGGTTTCTTCAGGTCAAAGAGGCACATTTTCCCTCCTTCTTCTCCCCATAGTAACATTTCTGATGTAGGAATGTGCCTTCCAATTGATGTAGTCATTGGAGGTATAGATTCCTCTGTTTTTTCTTTTGCTTTTTTTTTTGGCACAGTTAGTGTAGGATACTTACATGAGCTACTATGATTTGTAACAGAATCATCCAGGCAGATTACACAGATACAACAGCTAGTGATTAAAGACAATTTGTAATTCTCTTCTGACTATGAATGTTATCTCCTATTTTTTTTGTTGTTTTTGCATTGGAGCCATAAACTAATGATTAAAATTTAGTCAATCAGTAAAAGTATATCACTCTGATATACGACTTTGATGATAGACCAGTGATGCTTGATCTCTTTTTGGTGGTAGTACCCTTTTTAATCTGATGTATATTTGAAACTTTTATAAAAAGAATATATTTTAAAATTATTGTATTTGTCATAAAAAATAAAAATATTAAGACTCAAACTATGTACCTTCTAATTATGACATATATACAATATACATAACAAAAGTAATAGAAACCTCTATTTTTAAATATGATTTTCTTAGAGAAAACAGAGGAGCAGCTTTTTGGTTTCACTGATGGGTGAGGATTCAAGCCAAAAATATGAGTGAAATCATCCACAGGAAGTGTTTAGAACACAAAGAGAAATGGAAAGAGAACAACACCGAATGACACAATTAGGAGAGAATGGAGGAAGAGAAGTCCATGAAAGAGAATAACAAGCAATAGACAGAGAGGAAGGAGAGATGTCAGAAGAGTATTATAACAACGATGAGAGAATTTGTCATCAAGGACAGAGTGAGCAATAGTGCTAAGTGTGATTGAAGTCAGGTAAGATAAAGCGGTCAACCATATGGTTGCCTGTTTAAGAAAAATACAATGAAAGTTCCTAGGACTTGAGGAAGTTGAGGATCTATGTGAATAGCGCTTACAGTTTTTTAATGGATTTTAACATTCTCTGGCATAATTACAGGGCTTGGTGTGGAAAAAGTGACTGATTCAGGACTTCTTTGTTGCATGTGAGTTGGATTCTGGGAAATGGTGAAAAAATAGCAGATTCGTTCTGACATGCAAGTTCACCCAAAATTGATGACAAACACCAAACCAGATCCAGGAAGGTCAGAGAACATCAAGCAGGATAAATACCAACAAAACTACATGTGGGCGTATCCTATTCAAACTGCAGAAAACCAAAGACAAAGAGAAAATCTTGAAAGAAGACAGAGGGAATAAAGTACCTCACCTACAGAAAAACAGGATAAAAATTACAGCAGACTCCTTGTTAGAAATGATGCCAGAAAAAAAAAAGTAGAATTGAATATTTAAAGCTAATCAACTTAGAATTCTACATCCAGCAAAAACAGCTTTCAGTAGTGAAAGAGAAATAAAAATTCCTTAAGTATTTTAAATGACAGTCAAGCTTGAGAACCACTGATTTAGAAAAAGTTGGCTTATATTGCAAGAATAAATACTATGGTTTTCATAAACAGCTTGAGTGAAAAAATTTTAACTTAAATTTATCCACAGCCCTTCTTTCACTGAACATTAAAAAGAATTTTGGCTTTGCGAGTTTAGTTTCTCTCCTCCTTCCCTTTTAGGAGCATCTTACCTAACAGAAAAAGACATAGTGCGTAGACAACAAGACTAATCACAACTTAGAGAATAATTTTTCTTCTTTTTTCTTTCTCTTATGTGTGTGTGTGTGTGTGTGTGTGTGTGTGTGTGTGAGTATGTGTGTGTTTTGAGAGCTATCAGCAAGAAAGCAGTAGCAGTATATAAATTAAATGAGGAAAACTTATGGGCAGAGAAAGGGAGTTTTCAAAGAAGTGTTGCTGTAGAGTTCATCTCTTTAATGGTGTTTGAATGATGTAAGTACACAAGCTGAATTACCTTTCACTTACTGCTCTGTGTTGTCTCTGCTCTAACACTGGATGAGTAGGTTATGATTTGAATAAGTTTATAGTAAAACTATATCCCACAATTATCCTCATAAGATTGTTCCCAAGCTTGTTGAAATGACGGTATGTTCATTAAGATTTCTATGGTCATATCATGGATATTGATGGAAATTTTGTATCAAGTGTGAATTGGGATAGGTTCAGGGAGACTTCTATTTGCTTTGGCAAGAAGATGGCACAAATATTTCCTGCGAAGAGCTGCTTGGTACCATACATGATCTGCAGCATATTTATTGGTGGGATAATTTGACCACAGAAAGATATCAATAGATTACTCAAAATATTTCTAAATCGTGGACAATTTTAAGTAATTATTTATCTCACAAGAGGGAATATATTGTCATTTTATCTGGATCTAGTTGTTGCGCAAATTTGTCTGAAAACTAAAAATGTGCCATGAGCTTCAACAGGTCAAAAATAGAAGAATATTAACAATTGAGCCAAGCATTGTTTCTTTTTCTTTCCCTTTTTATTCACTCTTTTTTAATTTTCTCACAATGAGGAGATAACATAAATAGCAGGATTATGGAAGCCACTGGACTTGTGTACCTTCAGAGTTTGTAACTGATTTGGTCTTTTTTTTTACTTCTTTTTTTGGGGGAGAAGGATTGGGGAGACAAAAAGACTGAGCTCATGCCCTGGTGATAAAACTTTCTCTTTATTTCTTCACCTTAACCGTAGAAAACAAAAGCCCTGCACAGGCAGCTAAATTAGAAATAGGCTGTAAGAAATCTCTTACAGGAGTGGTACAGGGCTAGAATGAACCAAGCTGTGTTCATTGAGCCCTTAATCCGGATGGAACTTCTTTCTCCGATCACTCAGAGGCTCCCTCCCGTGAAAAGGGTTGGGGAATCTGGGAAATTTGGCCATTCATTCATTCCTTCTGCACAGGATTAAATCATGTATTATGATAACAATTAAGTCTATTAAAAAAAACACACAAAGTACATGCACAGACACACGTTATTAATAATACATGTATATAAAATGATAAATACATAAAAACTTTAATTTTAAAAATTGCTAAGTTATATAACTGATATAGGTCAATGAATATATATGCAAAACACGTAAGTTATGTAATATAATAATAAAGTGCTCAGGTATGAAACCAAAGTCACTGAGGGCTCATGTGCTCCTCTTTTACCTTAATCCCTTGCTTTTCCTGGGATCACTATCCTTAATATTGCTTATCATTATCTTCTTATAAAAAGATTTTTCTGCTATATATTAATCCTTAAACAATCAAGCTTTATCAAAATGGTATCATATTTTTTATATATATGTAGCCTTCTGGGCCTTATTTTATCAATATATTTCAATATATATTATCTATATATATTGATATATCTATATATATTATCTATATATATCAATATATATTTCTATAACTTATCAATGTTTTGCATTTTCTGTTGATACTGAAGCACATTTCGGTTTCCATTATTTTGTAATTATAAACAATGCTGTTACTCCAAATATTCTTATACTTGTTTTCTGGTATATATGTCTTCTGGTGTACATGTGCAAAAATTTCTCTGGGGGTCAAATTGCTGTGTTTTAAGAAATGCAAATGTTTAACTTTTTAAGATAGTACCTAATTATTTTTAAAAATAGTCACAAAAATTTACTTTCCCAAAAGCAATGTATATGAGTTCCTATTAATCCACATTACCCTCTAATACTTGTAATATCAAACTTCTTAATTTTTGCCAATGTAGTTGGAAAACAAAAACTCTTCCTGAACATAGAGAAGTAAACATTTCTTGATATATTTTGTAAAATGAGCATTACCATTTTGACAAAACCAAAGAAAAGACATTACAAGAAAAGAAGACTATAGGCTGATATATGTCATGAACATAGATGCAAAAATCCTCAACAAAATATCAAATTAAATTCAGCTATACTTAAATATGTTATGATACCAAGATTAGTGGGTTTATCCTGAAAAAGCAAGACTGCTTCAACATTTAAAATCAATGTAATTCAGTAAATCAATAAACTAAAGAAGGAATATGATTGTATTTATATTGAAGAAGTATTTAACAAAATTAAATATCCATTCATGTTTTTTGAAAAATCCTTGACAAAACAGGAATAAAAGGGAACTTTCTCAACCTAATAAAGGGATCTACAGTAGAGAGAAGCTAACATAGTACTGAATTGTGAAAGACTGAGTTCTTTCCCCCTGAGATTGGGAAAGAGGAAAGTACGTTCACTCTTACCACCACTGATATTTAACATCATATTGGACGTCATAACCAACGCAATAAGGCAAATAAATTAATAAGTAAATAAATAAATAGCATACAGGTTGGCGATAAAGGAATAAAACTCTCTCTATTCGAAGATAACATTCCTCATCATCTATGAGAAATCTACCAAAAATACTAGAACTAAAAAGTGAGTTTTAGCAAGATCATAGAATAAAAGGTCAAAATACAAAAATCAGTTGTATTGATACATACTACTCATGAATAATTTGAAATTGAACGATAAACCTAGAAAGAAGTATAACAAATGTCTAGTTACTCGTTAATTCAATTAACTTATTTTTCCCTGTACAGGATATGATTAAGAAGCTTAGTCAGGACTTGGATGTTCAGAGACCTTCAAAGAAAATAGTTTGTTTATTGGGTGACTTCTCATGGTCTCATTTCAACATTCTCTTAGTCTCATTTCAAATTTCTGATGATGCAATCACAATTCAACATCTGTTATGTGCAACACAGATTAACAAGAAATTTTATTTTCAACAATGGGTCTGAAATAGCTTTAGTCAAAATTAAAATAATTTGTGGACAGAAGATGCATCTGATCTGCATCATGGCATCTGATCACTCAAAAGGATATGCTTAGTAAGTTTTAAGGAAAGAACAGAAAATGAAAGATGTCTTGAATGGGACTACTGAAGATGATACTGAAGAAAATACCTCCAGGTCTCTTGGAACCCAACATGTCACTACCTTTCATAAGAAAAATGCATCTTTGAAGTATAGATGTAATCTGGATATAGTTCAGCTTTTGTTTACTTTTAACTTAAATGTAAGTATTTCCTTCAAACCACTGACTTGAAACATGGTAGGTTCTTATCTCATTAATGCAGATATTTCAGTCTACGTTTTACAAGTGGCATTATACAAAATGGCATTTCCAAGTTCATAAGCTACCAAGGTGTTTCTCCTAAGCTACGTTGATAATAGGTCACCATTATGTGTGTCTTCACTAGAGCTATAAGGCATTGACATTTTTGCTTAGCCACAAGTCCTCAAAAGAGGAAGTAATTATTTTCAAGCCATCGCAATGACCTAAATAAAAACATCTGGAATTTCTATACCCACTATTATAGTAGAAAAGTAGCCACACCAAAAGCTACACAATTGCTGGTTAAATAGTTATTTTAGAAGAGCATTATGTATTCCCTAATGGCATAATTTTGATTTTTTCCCCTGTGGATTTTCCTATATAGATTATTTAATTTATTTGCACATTCAGTCTTCAAATACATGAGAACTTAGTATGTGTCAGGCAGTGAACCAAGATACATAAATAATAGTGTAGCAAGCAAAGTGAAACAAAATTTACGGAATTATTTCTAAACACTAAGAAGAAGAAACAAATCTTCAAATCTATAGGCAGTGAAATTCTCAGGTTAGTTCCCTATAACTACAGTAAGGTTCCCTTTCCATTATGCTCCTGGGGACAAAGGAATAGAAAAGACAGTTGTTACAGGGCCTAATGGTGTCACTGTTCTATGGCTTTGAATCTCATGGCTAACTTTATTTATTACTTCTTCGTGTCAGAGAAGAATGCCAAATTAAATATAGTAGACATTTAAAATAGAAAATATTGCTAGAAAGGTAAAAGCATATGTAGCCTCTTGTTGCTCTGTCAAAATAACTTGAAAATATATTTGAGCTGGAAGAGAGAGAGATTGACCTTGAAGGTTTGTATTAGATTGCTGTTTTATCCCCTGAAGGGATAGCATCAGCTCAGAGAGAGAAACAGGAAGGCTCAGTAAGTGAGGTCTAAGAAGTTTATATCATCAATGATTGGTATTCATGTCCTTGAATTCTGTTTATCCAAAAGAAAAACAAGGTCAAACAGCCCAGAAACATTTTGTGGGCAATTAGTATATTTCAAAAACCAATTTATTTGCTTTGGTGGCTAACTCTTTTTAAGCAAAATCCCATGTTTTTCCAGCCACAGTAGCCACACCATTGTTGAGAAGAATATACTTTCTGTATTATAATATTAATAACTAGGAGTGAATAGTTACCACAAATGTGAATAGAGGAAAAAAAACTTAAAATAAACATTTCTTTTATATGTATGATGCCATTGGAAAAAGAATTTTATAAAATTAGAGGCAAGACTTAGGACACATAAATGGCATCTGTTAGTTTTTACAAGGTTGTTTTGAACTCACAGTTTAAGTTTGGCCATCTAGTTAACAGAGTGCATTATTAAAAGTCTATGATCTGGTGATCTCAATTCTGATAATGCCAATAGAAATATATATAAAATCTTAACAGGATTTTAGAGTTGAAATTAAGTATTTGAAACGTACTAGTAGATATGAGGAAAAACCATCACTGTATATTATTTTTTAGGACGGAAAGCACTTGTGTGGCCAGAGGGGATATACTTAAACTCAAAGAAGTCTGGTAACAGCTATGGGAACATACTCCTGTTGAGTTAATTGCATCTCCAGTAAAAGACTATTTGAATCAGCGTTGAGTTCTGCTCTAGATCTTTCATGACACAATAGACATTCTGCATTTGTTAAAATACAGAATATGAAGTTACTGTATCTAATTGTAACATTTCCTTGACCTTGAGAAGATATTTTAGGATGTTAAAAATGTCTTACCAAAGAGTATTTAAGTTTAGGTAATTATGTATTTCTTTTACGTCATTCCAGAGGACAAGCAAAGGAATAAGAGGAGGAGAAATAGCAAAGAGACTGAGAAAGAGACAGCAAAATATGGGGTAGCAATATGATGGAATTTGGGTTAAAAGTACAAGTGGTAGTATAATGTAGTCAGCACAATGAAGTGTGGATTCCAAGAGTGCAAGTTTTTATTTTGGGAAGATATTCAGCCTATGTGAATACAGAATCCTCAGATGTAAAATTGGTGATTATAGAATTTAGCTTGCAAGATTATGAAGAACAGTAGCATGCTGCTTGGTCCTAAGCTTAAAACACAGTCAGTCTCCAATAAGGTCTGGCTTTTTGCATTTTTTGTTCAATATGGCAATTACATTTCAAGAATACTGCACCATTAGATCATTGAGTAATGAACCATGTCTCTTTTATATTCACACCCTCAGCACCTTACCACACACCTGGTGATAATGGAGTTCAAAAATAGTAAATGGAAGTAACAGAATTGTTGGTGTATAGAAAGACCATGAAGTGAAATATTTAAAAAATAAACATACAAAGAGTTGTCTAAACATTGTTGGTAGCATTCAGTAACAGTATTGTTAGTAGAAAAAGATCAGAAATAGTTTTAAAGTGCAGTGAAGGATTTGGGAGCCAATGGATTATGGTTCACTAAAAATGTTCATTAGCTCTTAGCAGTGCTGTAAGAATCAAAGATGTACTTCACTGTTCAAATCCTGTTTGCTCCAAGAAGATTTTCCAAGCTCTCTAAGTCAGATGAACTTTCCCTCTTTGGCTTGCTGCCACATTCACAGTCAAGACCATGGTCATGGTCAGTGACTGTCAAGTAGCAACAGAGTTTATTGCTACTATGTTCCAGGCACTGTCCTAGGCCCTGAAGATAGAGCTGAATGAGACAGTTAAGGTCTCTACTGTCAAGAAGCTTACATTCTCATCGAGGTGCTAACGTTAAGCTGAGACCTGATTCACACTTAGTTCTGTATTTTACATGTATAAGCTTTTTATACATGTAAAATACTTTCTCTTCCCAACAAAACAAATAGCTCTATGAAAATAGAAAATTGTCATATACTTCTTCCACAGGATTAATCCTTGCTAGGAACAAATGTCTTAAAACACAAAACAAATGAATAAAAAAACTAGTGGCTGCTATGAGATAGTAGGTTTTCAACTTGCTCCTCTCAGTTTTACCATTCTACCTTTCTGTCACTTGCATAGATCAATTTTAGAAAATAGAAATGGCTTACATAGGCATATTCCTAAACACAAACTATTTTTGTAGCTGACTAAAAAAGTTACTTGGTAACTTGAAACAATAAAGTTCATAAAATTTTCTCAGCAGAATAGTAAAAGGCCAGCAAAATAAAATAAAATCTTAAAACTTTAAGAAATAATTAAAAGTTGGAGAAACTTTCAAGAGAGAAGTGGTTAACAATCAGAAAAAATACTTGAAAGATTATAAAGTCCACAGTGGATGCTCAATTGACAGGCTCTCAAAATAGTGGGTTGTCTTAATTATTGGTCATACTCTCCACCATATATCACCATGTGAGAGAAGTAACAAGAAAAATGACACTTTAAAACGCTATCTGGAATTGCTCCAGTGAAATTCCAAAACCTAACAGTTCTTAATTATTCTATAAGCTATTGAGTTGCAGCTGAATTTTTTTTTCCCTGGGATTCATTGGGTAAAGTTATGATGTGGTAACTTACAGTTGAGAGATTTTAAAATTCATTTTACAGTCTACTAATCTACGGTAGGGTGTTATCCAATACAGAAACAAAAACAAGGCCGGGGTCGGTGGCTCATGCCTGTAATCCTAGCACTTTGGGAGGCTGAGGCAGGTGGATTGTTCAAGGTCAGGAGTTCAAAACCAGCCTGAGCAAGAGCGAGACCCCGTCTCTACTAAATAATAGAAAGAAATTAATTGGACAACTAAAGATATACAGAAAAATTAGCCGGGCATGATGGCACGTGCCTGTAGTCCTAGCTACTTGGGAGGCTGAGGCAGAAGGATTGCTCGACCCCAGGAGTTTGAGGTTGCTGTGAGCTAGGCTGATGCCATGGCACTCTAGCCAGGGCAACAGAGTGAAACTCTGTCTCAAAAAAAACAAAACACCTTTCCAGAAACAAAAACAAAAATGCAAAATTATTTGCTAACTACAAAAATTACTTGATAACTTGAAACAATAAAATTAATAAAATTTCCTCTGGAATGGAAGAATCGATACCCACCAGTGTAAAAACACTCAGAAGTTAAAACTCACAGCTCTTATAAAACAATAAGACGAGAGAAAACAAAACAACTAGGTAGCACTCAACGTGATGACCAGAACAGTATCTCAGATATCAATACAAATACAAACATTGAATGTAAACTGTATTAATGCCTCACATAAAAAATATAGATTGGCCAAATGGATAAAAAAAACAGGACCCAAATGTATGTTGTCCCCAAAAACCCATTTAACTTGCAAAAATTCTCATGGGCTCAAGGTAAAGAGGTGGAAAAAATATTCCATGTAAATGGAAACCATTCTTATATCAGATAAAGTAGACTTTAAATCAACAATAGTAAAAGAAAAAAGACACAGATGGTCATTATATAATGATGAAGGAATCAATTCAACAAGATAATGGTACAATTCTAAATGTATATGCACCTAATGCAGGTCTCAGATTAACAAATCAAATTCTGCTAGATCTAAGGAAAAAAATAAACAGTGACATAATAATAGCAGGGAACTTCAACATTCTACTGACAGAACTAGACAGATCACTGAGGCAGAAGATCAACAAAGAAACACTGGACTTAAATAGGACTCTAGAACAATAAAAATAACAAACATTTACAGAACATTCTACTCCAGAACTGCAGAATATACATTCTTCTCATCAGTACACAAGACATTTTTCAAAATAAATCATATCTTAGGCCACAAAACGAATGTCAGCAAATTTAGAAAAATCAAAATCACACCATGTATCTTTTGAGACCACAATGCAATAAAACTGAAAATCAGTTCTGGGAGGAACTCTCAAAACTATGCAAACACATAAATTAAACAACCTGCTGCTGAACAATCCTAAGGTCAATAATGAAATCAAGATGAAAATTTAAAAAATTTCAAATTGAACGACACAAGTGACACAAGCTTCCAAAATCTCTAGGATACTGCAAAAGCAGCGCTAAGAGGGAAGTTAATAGCCTTAAATACTTACATCAAAAAAAGAAAAAGATCACAAATTAATGTCACACTGCAAGGAACTAGAAAAACAAGAACAAACCATACCCAAACTTAGCAGAAAAAAGGAAATACAAAAAATCAGAGAAGAACTAAACAAAATGGAAACCAAAAAAAAAAAAAATGATTAACAAAAAAAAGTGGGTTCTTTGAAAAGATGAACAAAATTGGTAGATCTCTAGCAAGATCAACAAAAATAGAAGACAAAGGATTCAAATAAGCTCAATCAAATGAAAAAGGAGACATTACAACTAATACCACAGAAATACAAAATATTATCTGTGACTACTAGGAAACCTCTTTGTACACAAACTGGAAAATCTAGAGGAAATGGATAAATTTTTGGAAACACACAACCTCCCAAGCTTGAATCAGGAAAAAATAGAAATCCTGGACAAACCAATAAGGAGAAATAAGATTGAAAGACTAATAAAAAATCTCCCAATAACAACAAAAAAGCCTAGGATCAGATGGATTCACAGTCAAATTCTACTACACCTATAAAGAAGAACTGACATTTATCCTACTTAAACTCTTCCATAACATTGAGACAGAGGAAATCCTCCCTAACTCATTCTATGAAGCTAATATCACCCTGGTATCAAAGCAGAAGAGGACACAACAACAACAACAAACGAAACTACAGACCAATATCTGTCATGAACATAGATGCAAAAATCCTCAACAAAATACTAGCAAACCAAATACAACAACACATCAAAAAGATAATTTACCATGATCAAGTAGGTTTCATCCCAGGGATGCAAAAATGGTTCAACATGTGAAAATCAATAAATGTGATTTACCACATAACATAATTAAAAATAAAAACCATATGATCATCCCAATAGATGCAAGAAAAGCATTCTATAAAATTCAACACCCCTATATGATAAAAACCCACAACAAACTAAGCATGAAAGGAACGTATCTTAAAATAATAAAGCTATATATTACAAACCCAAGCCAATACCACGCTGAGTGGAGAAAAGTCGAAAGTACTTCCCCTGAGAACTAGAACAAGACAACGATGTCCATTGTCCCCACTTTTATTCAACATAGTACTAGAAGTCCTAGCCAGAGTAATCCATCAAGAGAAAGAAAAAAAGGGCATCCAAATCAGAAAAGAGGAGGCCAAACTATCCCTGTTTGCTGATGATACGATCTTATATATAGGAAACCCTAAAGACTCCACCAAAAGACTCCTAGAATTGATACATAAATTCAATAAAGTCTCAAGTTACAAAATTAATGTACACGAATCAACATTTCCATACACTATTAACAGTGAAGTTGAGTCAAATCAAGAACTCAATACCATTTACAGTAGCTGCATAGAGAATAAAACACCTAGGAATATACTGAACCAAAGAGATGAAAGATCTCTACAAGGAGAACTACAAAATGCTGATAAAAAAAATCATAGATAATACAAACAAATGGAAAACCATCTCATGCTCATGGATTGGAAGAATCAACATTGTTAAAATGTGCATATGGCCCAAAATGATTTATAGATTCAGTGCAATTCCAATCAAAATACCAATGTCATTTTTCACAGATCTAGAAAAAACAATACTAAATTTTATATGGAACTGAAAAAGAGCCCAAATAGCCAAAGCAATCTGGAACAAAAAGAACAATTCTGAAGGGATCACATGACCTGACTTCAAACTATATTGTTAAATACAAAGCTTTGATAACAAAAACAGCATGATACTAGTATAAAATTAGACACAAAGACCAATGGAACAGAAGAGAGAACCCAGAAATCAAGCCATATAGTTACAACCAACTGATGTTTTACAATGCAGACAAAAACGTGCACTGGGGAAAGGGAGCCCTATTCAATAAATGGTACGGGGACACTTGGAGAGCCATATGCAAGAATGAAACTATATCCCTATCTCTTACCATGTACAAAAAGTAACTCAAGATGGATTAAAGACTTATACGTAAGACCTGAAACCATTAAAATCCAGAATAAAACATATAGAAAACTCTTCTGGACTTTGGTCTAGACAAAATTTTTATGACTAAGACCCCCGAAACAAATACAGCAACAACAAACACAAATGTGACTTAATTAAACTAAAATGTTTCTGCTCAGCAAAGGAAATAATTAGCAGAGTAAATAGACAACCTACAGAATGGGAGAAAATATTTGCAAACTATGCATCCTATAAAGGGCTAATATCCGAACCTACAAAGAACTCAAACAAATAAGCAAGAAAACAACAACAACAAAAACATCAAAAAGAGGGTGAAAGACCTGAACAAATTTTTTTCAAAAAAAGATAGACAAATGGTCAAGAAACATATGAAAATATGTCCAACGTCACTAATCATCAGAGAAATGCAAATTAAAACCACAATGAGATATTGCCTTACCCCCATCAGAATTGCCATTATTTATAAATCAAAAAACAATAGATGTTGGTGCAGATGCAATGGAAAAGGGAATGCTTATACACTGTTGGTGGGAATGTAAACTAGTACAACCTTCTAAGAGTGCAAATGGTTTTGCATTTATTGAGCATTTTCTATAGAATAGGAACTGTGATGTGAGCCATTATCTTAAGTGAAATAACTCAGAAACAGAAAGTCAAATACTGCATGTCCTCATTTATTAGTGGGAGCTACATAGTGACTACACTGGGTGTAGAGCGTGGAATAGTAGACATTGGAGACTCATAAGGGTGGGGGGAGGTGTGGGATGAGAAATTACCTAATGAGTACTATGTACACTAATTGAGAGTACACAAAAAGCCACACTTCACCACTATGCAATATATAGTAATACATGTAACAAATCTGTACATGGGCCCCCAAATCTATACAAACAAAAAAAATTCTAAAGCTTCCCTTAGAGAGTTGTTTCTTGTCAAACACTTCCATTCACTGAAAGAAAACAGCTAATGATGAATCTTTTTAAAAGCATGCTTGAATTTGCCTGTTATAACTGTATGTGTAAAGCTATTTAATATGAACCAATGAAGAAAGAAAAATATTCTAATAAAATATTCATGTTTGCTTAAAAATCTTAACATGGTTTGTGTTTTCACGTCACTTGAAAGAAATTCTTCCCCATCTTAATGTTGCAAAGCTTTTCTTTTGTAATTATTTCTGAAAGTTTGGAGATTTCTTTTCACATTTAGATTTTTAATTCATGTGAAATTTATTTTTGTTACGGTATAGGATATGAATAAAATTTTATTATTTTTGATATGGATAGCCAATGGTATCCTAAGTTCATTTGTTCCTAAGTTCACCCTGTTATGTATAGGATGACAATATATTTTATTTTGTCCAAACCCAAAAGCTTTTGAAATTGAACAGGGCCATTATTAATAATTATGTTCAGAAAACAGGCATAAGCAGGAACTATCCCTGGCAAGCTAGAATATACACAGTCATTTTACTCATAAATCAGATTTCAGTATATATGTGGGTCTATTTTTTAACACGTTAGTCTCTTCTAAAACTTTTGTCTATCCCTACTGCCATATACATAGTCTTAATGACTAAAAGTTTCATATGCCAAATAGTTTCAGAGATTTAAAAAACTTTAAGAAAGACAAAACCTTATAATATAGACATTCATATAAAGTTCCAAAAGGGAAATGATATTTGCAACACATTTTATTAAGATTAGCGTGCATAACATACGAAGAAGTCCTGCAAATTCCTAGAAAATAAAGCAACACTAAGAGACCACTTAATACCTATCAGATTAGAAAAAATTAAAAATCCTGATAATATCGAGTACTGGAGAAAATTTGGTGAAATGGAAAGACTCATACTCTGCTTTGAAAGAGGAACAAAGAAGGACAGTCAACTTAATTTTTTTCTTCTTTGCTGAAATGTTCCAAATGCTTTCTGATCCTTTTCTATTCTATATGAGTTTTTAGATGAACTTATCTTGTTCCTCTAAAAGGATGTTTGTTCCTCTGGGTGGTTTTTCTGCTCTCAACTTGCTACACTCATCAGCCTCAACATATAAAACTCATTCATCACAGTATCACAGCTTGCTTGCTTAGGAGAGTACTAAAGAATTTTAATCATCAGTAATGATGCTTTGCTATACCAGGGATAAATGTGCTAGAATATATTTGGCACCAAGGCAGCCTTGGCAGAAAGATAATAGGGGAAGTGTGTTGTGAGTGAGGGAGTTCAGTTGCCTCAAGGTGTCCTCTAGTATTACAATGGTGAGTATTTTATTATTTTTAAAATTTTGTTTATTTATTTTAGAAATGAGGTCTCTCTATGATGCCCAGGCTGGACTCAAAGTCAGGCTCTAGTGATCCTCCTGCCTCAGCCTCCTGAGTAGCTGGGACTACAGACACATGACACTACACCTGGCTGATGCTCAGTATTTTAAATCAAACTTTTATCTCAGATATTTGTAGATTCACATAATGTTTTACTCATAATGTTTTAAGGAATAATGCAGAAAGATCCTCTGTACTGTTTACCTAATTTCCTCCAATGACACATCTTGAAAAACTACAGCACAATGTTAGAAATAGGGTATTAGAATTAATAAAGGCAGTAGAACTTTTTCATCACCATGGAGCCACACTTTCCCTCTCCTTAACACCTGTAACCACTAATCTGTTCTCCACTTTTATAATTTTGTCATTTCAAGAATGTTATATAAATGAAATCATACAGCATGCAACCTTTTGGGAGAAGTGAGAGGAAGTTAAGAAAGGCAAGAGTGGGGGAGGAAAGGGAAGGCAAGACAAGAGAAAGGAGAGGAAGAGAAGGCAATGCAACGCAAGGAAAAGGAAGAGAAGGGAGACGAGGAATAGGAAGCTCATTTTGAGACATGATCAAATTGTTCATAATGCATAGCTTAATTAGGGGAGGATTAATTTTTTTCCAGTCATCTTCTCTTGTTTTCTCCTTTTAAATTCCATTCCTCCCAATTATCTTGACAAATTGGTTGAAGGGTAGACTCTGCAACTGTAAACTTAGGTAGCAGAGCCCTTCCAGTTGTACTCCTGTATCAAGGTAGGATAGCAACTGTTTCAGTGAATGTGCTGCTTACTATTTCTTTCACACATCAGCAGTACTCTAGACTCAGGAATTGTTTGTTTCTTGCTAATATTCTGAACATGTCTTTTCTCATTCTCCTCCATATTGACTCCTCGCCAGTCACACTGTCTTCACTGCTTGTCAAATTCAAACACGTGAGGGCACCTCGGGACTTTTGTACATGCTGGTCCTACTTTGTGGGACTCTTCCCAGGATGTCTGTATGGCTCACTCACTGATCAAGTCACTGCTTAAATGGCACTTTTCAAAAAGGCCTTTTCTAAACATTTTATAAAAATATTTTCAACATGGATACATTTTTCTGCATATCACTTAAGAAAATCTAACACATTACATATTTATTTATTTATTTACTACTGGAATTTATGATTCATAAGGGCAGAAACTTTTGTTCATTGTTGTATCCCGAGAACTTAGACTTGCTCCTGACTTGAAGTTGGTAAGCAAATACTTGTTGAGTGAATAAAAAAGGAATTTCAATGTCCTTCAAATGCTTACATATCCCTAGTGATTGGGCATGGTGAGAGCTTGGGAGCTTTCTTTTTTTTTTTTTTTTTTGAGACAGAGTCTCGCTCTTTTGCCCAGGCTAGAGTGAGTGCCATGGCGTCAGCCTAGAACACAGCAACCTCAAACTCCTGGGCTCAAGCAATCCTTCTGCCTCAGCCTCCAGAGTAGCTGGGACTACAGGTATGCGCCACCATGCCCGGCTAATTTTTTCTATATATATTTAGTTGGCCAATTAATTTCTTTCTATTATTAGTAGAGACGGGGGTCTCACCCTTGCTCAGGCTGGTTTCAAACTCCTGACCTTGAGCAATCCACCCGCCTCGGCCTCCCAGAGTGCTAGGATTACAGGCGTGAGCCACCGCGCCCGGCCAGAGAGCTTTCTACTATATATTTTTAAGGTAGGAAAATTTAGAGGAAACATTTGAAAACAATCACAGAATTAATGGCAAAGCAAAGGAGAGACTCTAAGCCTCAGGACCTAGAGCTTAATATGCTATCCCTCATTCACATGAAGCCTCTAACAATTCCCTACTTTTGTATGATTATCTAAATTTTGTTTTACTATCTGAAATTCTAATATCTGTTCCACCCACTGGAAATTTCACAGGCAGAAGTTTTTTTAACATAAAATTTATAGTAACATTTTGCTTCCTCAAATCAGGTCTAAATGACCCCAAGAGGGAGCCTTCCCTTTAGTATTTTGGCATTTCCCCTCCTGGCTCCAGTTAGATGCCAAAAGCCTAAAGGGGTTCCAAAGTGAAGTAACAGGAAGGAAAAATTAACCAAACTTCTGAATCTTTCAGAATGATTGGTTTCAAGTTCATTTGTATTTTGGTATGGACTAGTCATGAGAGGTGAAGAAGACTTTTTATTATAATATTTTATTAAATCTAAGTATTCAGATGAGATATTTCTCTTTGTTAAGCTTTTCTTGGAGTTTATTTTTTTGTTTAAATTCCTCATGTTTCTTGTCAACAATTCATTTTTAAACAGGTTCATGTATATTTAGAAAATTATCTTAAAGGGAGCCAGAACACATTTAACGTAATGAGGATGGACCTAATTAAATAGGGGACAGATGGTGATCTTTCCATAATACATGGAAATCTTATAAGATTTCTTTTTAATTGAGCATGAAATATGGAACAGATTTGTTGCCACCTAGGTAGAATTACAGATTCAAGAATAAATATACATAATGATGTATACACACAATAGTTTTCAATCACTCAGGAAAATAAAAAGTAAACACCTGTAGAAAATACTTTACATGTTATCTGTTATTCAGGTCACCCTAAAACCAAACATAGTGGTTATGTTTGAGAAAATCTGCTATCTTCCAATCCTTCCACTAATATAAGAGTATACTGTGCAATGAAGAAAATCATTATCATTCCTTGCTTTTTTAAATTATTAGCCCCACCTTTAAGATAAAATAGCACAACATATTTTTTCATAATTTACTTCACAGGCCTATCAACAACTAATCTCAACAATCTCACTGTGCTGGAGAGAAAATGGGCATTGTGCATTGCAGTTAGCCATACCAGCATTCAAATCCTGGCTCAGTCATCTATTAGCTGAATTAAAGGTCAGTTTACTTATGGTAAAATAAGGATTATAATTCATCCTTAAAGGTTTTTAATAAAGATTTGAAATCTTTAATAAAAATTTGAAGGGTATAAATGTGCCATTTTCTCTGAAACCTCACCAACATCTATTGTTTTTTGATTTTTTTAATAAAGGCTATTCTGACTGGGGTAAGATGGTATCTCATCATGATTTTAATTTGCATTTCTCTGATGATTGGTGATGTTGAGAATTTTTTCATATGTTTCTTGGCCATTTATATGCCTTCTTTTGAAAAACTTGTTTTCATATCCTTTACACATTTTCAAAGTGTTTATTTGGGGTTTTTTGTTGTACCTTTGTTTGAGTTCCTTGTAGATTCTGGGTATTAGTCCTTTGTAGAATGTATATTTTGTGAATATTTTATTACATTCTGTAGATTGTCTGTTTACTCTGTTGATTATTTCTTTTGCTGTGCAGAAGATTTTTTTTCTTATTTATTTATTTAGAGACAAGTTCTCACTCTGTTGCCTGGGCTAGAGTGCAGAGGCATGATCATAGCTCACTGCAGCCTCAACTCCTGGGTTCAAGTGATCCTCCAGCCGCAGCCTCTGGAGTAACTTGGATTATAGCCACATGCTACCAAGCCCAGCTAATTGTTCTATTTTTTGTAAAGATGAAGTTTTACTATGTTGCTTAGGCTGGTCTTGAACTCCTGGTCTCAAGCTATCCTCTTGCCTTGGCCTCCCAGAGTGCTTTATAGGCATGAGCTCTCACACTTGGCAAAAGTTTTTAGTTTAATTCACCTTGTTTATTTTTGTTTTTGTTGCATTTGTCTTTGAAGTCTTGGTCATAAATTCTTTGCCTAGGCCAATGTCCAGAAGAGGTTTGCCTATGTTCTCTTCTATAATTTTTATAGTTTCAGATCTTTAATCCATCTTGAGTTTATTTTGTATATCGTGAGAGACAGGGGTCAAGTTTCATTATTTTGCATATGGCTACCAACTTTCTCAGCATAATTTATTGAGGAGAGTGTTCTTTCCCCAGTGTATGCTTTTGTCTACTTTGTCCATGATCAGTTGATTGTGGATATGTGATTTTATTTCTCTGGTTGTTCTATTCTGTTCTATTGATCTATGTGTCTAATTTAATACCTGTACTATACTGCTTTGGTTATGGTAGCATTGTAGTATAACTTGAAGTCAGGTAATGTGATGCTTCTGGATTTGTTCTTTTTGCTTAGGATCGCTTTAGCTATTCAGGCTCTTTTTTAATTCCAAATGATTTCTAGTATTTTTTTTTCTAATTCTGTGAAAAATAGTGTTGGTATTTTGATAGTAATTACACTGAATCTGTAGATTGCTTTGGGCAAAATAGTCATTTTAACAATATTAATTCTTCTGATCCATGAGCATGGGGTGTTTTTCTGTTTGTTTGTGTCATTTATGATTTCTTCCATAAGTGTTTGTAGTTTTTCTTGTAGAGATCTTTCACCTCCTTGGTTAAGTATATTCGTAAGTATTTTATTTTTGTAGCTATTGTAAATAGGATTGGATTCTTGATTTGGTTCTTAGTTTGGTTGTTATTGGTGTATAGAAATGCTACTGATTTTTATATATTGATTTTGCATCCTGAGACTTTACTGAATTCATTTATCAAATCTAGGAATAATCCATATGATCATCTCAATAGATGCAATAAAAACATTTGATTAAATTCAGTATCCTTTCATGATAAAAACCCTCAACAAACTAAGCATGAAGAGCACATACCTCAAAATAATTACAGTCATATAAGACTAACCTACAGCCAACATCACACTGAATGGGGAAAAGTTGAAAATAGTCCTCCTAAGAACTGGAACAAGACAAGGATGTCCACTTTCACCACCCTTGTTCAGCATAGCACTAGAAGTCCTAGCCAGAGCAATTGACAAGAGGAAGAAATAAACGGCATCTAAATTGGAAAAGAGAAAGTCAAATGATCAGTTTGCTGATAATATGATCTTATACTATGTTAAAATTTATCATTTAAATTTTTTCTTTTGGAGACAGTTTGGAAAGAAACTGACAGTATGTGGAAAATTTGAAAGATGCTCAAACACTGAAGTCCATCTCTAGTTATGTATTGAAGAGATCTTTTGACTTTGTACACAAAGGAACTTGTGTAAGACATTTACTGTGTCAGTGTTTATAAAAATTTAGAAATGACCTATATATATGCATCAGGTTAAAGAAGGATAAATAACTGATGGTATTTTCATAAAATGTAATGCATTGCATCAGTTAAAACAAATGGACTAAATAAAAATTTGCACAAAATCACAGAAAGACATATCTTGGCCTTTGGTCTCCAAATTGACTAGGTCACCTGTTTCCTATGTTCTTCATACCTAGAGTTTTTAAGGCAAATGCATGGTTCCTGAAAGACTATTTTTTTTGAAAGTGGAAAAAGAGGGACAGTAGGTACTTTTATATTTTAAGATTTCTTAGCACACTCAGGGTTTTTTTTTTAAAAAGATCCTATCTATGGTATGTTGTATTTTAGCCACCAACTCATGTGTTGGATATAATGAAGCCTGTGATCTTAGAAAAAAATCTGAGGACGCATTTTAGAATTTAAAGCACTTCCAAAATTGCTTTCCTATCCTATGTTATACTCAGACATATTAATATAAACATTAACTAGTTCATGTGAGATTTTAGAGTCCTCAGAAAGGATTCACCTGTAAGGTGAATTAAAGATATGTTATTTTCAATTTTCTTGGGTTAAAACATTATTTATAGCATATGATGACCTTTTACACTTATTTTAATCTAAATTTATTTTTATTTCAAAAGGTTTTTTAATTCACATAATTATTTCTGGCTTTTGGCTGTTGAAATATTTTCTCTAATCTATTAAACTAATACTTGCCCTTGCCTCATGAAAGTTTGGGTCTTTCCATTAGGCTTGAAGAGTGTTTCTGGTTTTCATCTTTGGTTCCACTACTGGCCACCAGGTTACCATGGTGTTAAAACTGGATATGAAGAAGCACAAGGGCTATGTGTCCTGAAAAAAAGTCATTTGCTGTCTTAGATTAGCAACTTGATGTTGATGTTGAGGAATCAATCCAAGGACTAAGACTCAGGGGTCTGTGTCATAAATAGCATCAAGGTACAGCAGGGGAGTGGTGTTCTAGTTCTTTGATCAGTTTTAATTTTGCTTCTTCATGTCTAAGCTGAAAATCCCTCATATTTCCCATTTCTCTTTTTGCTTCTTCATATGCCTCACAGCTGGCAAAGTAGTTACTGTGAGTATATTGGGGACAGGAATGATGGTGATGAGGTTTTAGCAGCATAAACAAGGACCTTTTTCCCTTTACTTTGTATTTTAATTAGAAGTTGGATTGTATTATTGATAATATGAGTTCTTCTATTTCAGAACTATTACAATCTAACTTCTTTAAAAATGTCTTTCATAGAAAGAACTATAGTTTGCATTTTATTCTGTATTTCTTCAGAGGCATCCAGGGTGTGCTCATCAGAACATGAACTAGCAAATACTAACATGCTAAGTGACAATGGGGAGGGCCAGTTGGCTTGTGAGAAGTGCTCTACCTCACTGCTTTGACTGGCTTTGGTTGTGTGGTAATTGTTAGGAAAACATCTGGTTGCTGTCACGTATTTTAGTATCCGATCTCATTGCATGACATTTTGTTCTGTGACATTTAGTTCCCACTTGGGATTGGGAATTGGAAACCTAAAATTAAGTTCCATTTCCAACATAATAATAGAGAATTGTCTTGGATAATGATGTTTGAGGTTCCCAGTAATGGATTTCAACACAGCATGTTGGAAAAAAATAATAGCAAATTGTTATCAGTAATTTTCTTTACAAAAATGCAAATACATAGACAGGTTCCAGAAACTGTTTGGAGACGCTATTCTGGAACATTTTTTTAGTTTTGAGAATATTACCCTTTGCTTTTTGACAAAAAAGGTAAGTTAAAATGAACTCTCTGACAGAGAAGTTCATATGCCTATACATCTTTTATTTTCCCTTTATAAAACCTTTTATTTTTTGTAAGAAAATATTTAGGAATATTCCTTTTGGAATGTGTGAGTATATTTCTCTAACCTTTAAGTTTTCTGCAATGTAACTCTATCTATTATAGGTTTTCTCTGCTTGTTTTTCCATAAAATAAAAAGGGAAAGAACTGAGAGAATTGCCATTTTGCCTTAGCCTGAACTTGGTACATAGCTTAGGGCCCACATGCCTCTCTAGTTTATATCCTGGAACAAGATTGGTAAATTCATTTTTACTGTTGCCTCTCTCCAAGTTAGTCCTAAATATTACTGCTTTCCTGATCAATTTGCTCGTGGATACTATTGGGTGATTTCAGTTCTCTCCAGTGGACTTATTAAATTCACGTGCCTTATAAGTTAAAATCATCATTTGGAAGAAGAAACAGATTGTGTGACAGAGATTTCCATGTAGGAAGTTAATTGGGGGATGTTCTTGGGAACATCTGTCAGAGGTTGAAGAAAGCAGGGCAGAGAACAGGAAACAATTGATAGGAGATCAAGACACAACAAATTTTTCAGTTGATCCTATGATGTTTGAGGTTCCCAGTAATGGAATTACTCTGTAGAATTATCCTCAGTTGAGGATATCCCACAAGGTTTGCATACTTCACACTGAGTCTTCATCGGATGTGGCGCCCCAGTGGAGACATGCAACTTGTCTTCAGCAGATCGGGAATAAAGGCCTGGTGCCTAGGATCTGGGCAATGCTGCACTCCATGTACTACCAAGGATTCTAAAATCTGAACTGTTTTCTCGTAAGCAAAGATGGTAAATAGACATATTTGTCTTCATTTCTTAATTTATTTATGCAAGGATTAAGAAGTTAACAGAAGATAGGTGGCTACACAGAGCATAGATAGATTTGTTCATTTTCTTGTGCCACTATTCCTTGTAGTTTGGACAATTATCACTTTCACTTTCTATAAAAGTGATGATTGGTAACAGTTGAGGGAAAAAACTAAATCATTGCTAAACCATTGTTTTACTAAGACATATAGATCTTTTCTAGATGCTCTCAAGCTAGTAGTGTATATGCCCTTCCTTTCAAGGGAACATTACAAAACATCGGTCACTCTTGGTCCTTAAACCAAGCTTCCCACAGACAATGTCACTTCCTTATCTAGGAATCTTAGGAATGATTATCTTAGGAATGATTATCCAAATTTTTTGTCCATTCATTTTTATCTCAAATGAGGCCATTTTTCTAAGTTTATTGCTAGAAATCAGCAGAGCCAGGATTAATAAGTATGTTTCTGTGATTGAAAAGCACGTGCTAGTCTTCCCATAAAAGTATCTACAAAGAGAGCTGTGCCGTTAAAATGAAACACCTTCATTGTCTAGAAATACATTTGTGAAAAATTGAACATTGGACTGTAAGGGATATAGTTGATTTGGGTTTTCTGTTTGTTTTTGTTTTTGTTGTAGAGTGCCCATATAATGGACAGAAGAGTAATTTTAGAGTCAGGACACCTGCTTCATTACTTAGTAGTGAGGTCTGGGACACAAAATGAACTTCAATTTTCTTATTTATAAAATTAAGATATTAAAGTAGAATACTAGAGATCAACATTTCCACTGATTGGCTGCATTTAATATAGCACCCAAATGTTGAACAAGTTTTCTCGTCACAGGACTATGTTGTGTCTTAGAATCTATCTGTGGTATTTTGAACGCTGAATGCTCCTGTAACCACAGGTTGATATAACATTGAGTTATCCCAGCATAAATTTATTTCTCTTTTGTTGAAGGTCAGGTAGCTCCTTGCTTGTTCAGCTACTAGTAGAACAAAAGAAGTTGGAAGTTCAGATGGAGAAGACAGGAGATGAAATACAAAGCACTGTATAATTTGGCTATTATAGGCTTCCCCAGTAAATAGGAGAAAGAGAGACTTTTGCCCTAAATACCCACTCTACAATATATCTTTCTGTGTGAACTGAAAATTATACAAACTCATAGTCAGTCTAAATATATAATGAAATAAGACCACAACGAAAACAGAAATCAAAATTATGAAGATTATAAAATGCTTAGCAATAAACTTAATGAGAAATGTGCAGACCATATAACAAGGCTTGAGTAAAGGAAATGATAAATATGTACTTGGAGAAAATATTGTAAAAAAGTTTATTTAACTCAATCTAATGACATTTTTGGCTGTCACAACTGGTGGAGCATCACTGGCCTCTCATTAGTAGAGGCCAGTGAGGCTGCTAAGTATTTTACAATGCACAGGGCACTCCACTGTAAAATGTCAATAAAGGTTGAGAAACTCTTGCTTTAAACAATGTCCTCAACAGAGAAAACCGTCAAATATAGAATATCTTATGGGTCAAGTATAGTTTGAAAACAAAGTAGTAGCTGGCCCAATTGTTAAATCTTTCAATCAAGATATTAAATTTATATTTATTTTTATATAATGTTAAAGGAGGGTTTGAGATCTTTGTATTTATCAAAGGGAATGATTGATTAAAAAGTCTGTGAAACACTAGGTAGGATTAACAAATTATGGTGCTTAAATCTATGTAGCTATTAATGGCTCAGTAATATTTTTAAGAAATAAACTAATTAGGGGAAAAGGTTAGACAAATGTGACTATATTTTCAAAAGATCCTTGTAGTTTCTGGGTACATAACACAAGCATTCCTTTTATACATTGTTGGTTCTGGATGGATTTGGACAAGGGGACCCTTACTATTTATCTGTCTTGTGGTTGCACACAGTAGGAACATAGGAAAGGAACCAATGCATTTGGATTCAAAGTTGATTATGAAATTCTGTTGGGAAAAGGAAGACTAAAAAACAAAACAATCGCCTCTCCCAAAAAAGAAAAAACCAGAAAAACCCAGAAGCTAGGATTCTAAACCATTGTGAGTGTGAGCCCAGGGACCCATCCTTGGCATAAACTGTGATGAATTGATGCAAAGTCACTGGGATCAAAACATGCCTTGACAGGAGGTAAGAGGTAGTTAAGAGAGCATCTGATTTCTAAGATGAAGACTATTAATGTAAATAAAGTCTTTTAATGTTGTAATTTGAAGTTGGAAATATCCTTTTGGAAGTATAAATTTTGAAATATTAACCAATTCTATTATTTTATAGTCTTATGTCCTTGATAGTGTAATTTCAAATATTTTTGTATAAGAAAGTAATTATTAAGAGATGTGTTAGTAGAAATTGCTACAAATTATCAGGAATTAATGGAGGCTGCCATAAATATTGTTAAGTATTAGTTTCATTATGTTTTTTATTGTTTCTATAGTAAACAGAGAAGCTCAAAATTTGTAAAAAACAAAACTCCCAATAGAATGTCTATTCCATACTAAATTTTCTAGCCTACATAAACTTATCTAACATTCGTATTGAGATAGAAGTCAAATGTAGTTATTTGAATCTATCATGTTTAAGGTCATTGGGCTAACTGCGTAATAAATTTTGAGGGTAAAGCATCACACAATTATGGGGATAATACAAAAATCTATGGGTTGATTGAGTAAAGAGTTACTGAGCAAAACTGTACATGGGGCTTTGCAGTGACATGCCATAGAAACTTAAGGTCGCTTTGCCAATACTAAGGTTGGTACCAAACAATTCTAGTGTATTGACTGAAAAACTTATGATTCCAGATGTGTCAGACAATTTCCCAACTCACAGTTGGGAAACCAAATCCCCAATGTGATAGTAGTAAGAGGTGAGTGGGCCTTTGGGAGGTGATTAGGTCATGAGAGCAGAGTCTTCTTAAGTGGAATTAATGCCATTATAAAAGAGGTTCCAGGGAGCCTCCTTACCCCTCTGCCAGATGAGGACACAGAGAGAAGGCACCATCTGTGAACCAGGAGGCAGGCCCTCACCAGAACTCAACCATGCTGGCAACCTGGTCTCAGACTTCCAGCCTCCAGAACTATGAGAAATAAATTTCTGTTGTTTCTAAAAGCCACCCAACTTATGGTATTTTGTTATTGCGTCCCGAATACACTAAGTCTGTTCTCCCTTTGTGCATTTCTGTGTTTAAATTTTCCCTTTTTATAACTACACCAGTCAGATTAGGGGTCCACCCTACTCTAGTCTAACTTCATCTTAACTAACTACATCTGTAATGATCTTGTTTCTCAACACAGCCACTTTCTGAGGTACTGGGGGTTAGGACTTCAACCCATAACAGCCCCTATGTTTATTCTTTTTCTAGTTCTAGGTAGGATAGAGTAATTTAAATGATTAGGGATCATTAATTCTATTACTAGGAAATATTTATATGTGTGGAGAGAAACAGAAATTTTTAAAAAATGAGAAAGGAGAATGGAACAATAATTCCAGGTTCTCAATACTAATTGCCTCTAACAATCTCTAACGTTTCTATAGCCTTTACTCATTTGAAGCAGCTGAAGTAGATGATTGGTCCAAATAAAGTCTATCTTTTTCTTGTGAGTCTAATAAGGAAGTACATGTTGCACAGCTGTTTAATATCACCTGGCATTAAAAATGAGAAGCAAGAAAAAGATTAACTGTTGCCGGTGAAATATGCTGATGTGACTACTTCTTAGGAGATGTTGGAGGATGGGATGCAGAACTTTATAAGATGAGGAGAAACAATTGCTGAAGCTTACTTAAAAATCCTATTCAGTTTCATTTATTTGCTGCATGAGAGTAAGCTCAAATTGTAAAATGCATTTCATGCCCAGTATTCAATACACCAGCAAAGCAAATAAGATACTGTCCATAACTTTACTTACATGCAATGACATCTTCCAGTGTTTCTCTTTTGTTTTTCTCAGTTGGAAAGCTCCCTAAAACAGATTATTTTAATAACATGTATATAGATATTGGCTTGAAAACCACTGATGTCTGATCATATTGATCATGTCAGTGAAAAAAAATGACTATCCAGAAATCTGGTGCTTAAACACCTAACGTTAAAATATTTTTAATGTTAAATTGAATCGATGTGACCTATAACCCTAATGCTTCTGATAAGTACAAAAAATCAGTCTTTTTTATTTATATTACCTCATGAAACACTGGTTTTAATGCATTTCTCCTTGAAAGACCTCTCTGAGAATATTTGCATTGTCAGCAGCTTAAATGAACCACAGAAATGATAACTAAATAATTTAGAAAATTGTAAGATGATTTGGGCATTTAAGATGTGTATAAGGTAATTAAAACCAAACTTTAGGAGGGTTAAGGCCACACTGCAGTTGGTTATTTTACAGCTGGGGTCACTGCTTAAGTTGTTCAAGGCATATGTTTAATTTACAGTTGTAATGAGGAACATGGGATGTTTTGATTCTTCATTCTCTGTGCTCATCTCTAGAGGATGCAATTGCCTATATTAAAAAATGAACATGGGCTCTTTTGTGGAGGGTAATAAAAACATGTAAGATAATACATGCCACATGGATGTATGGTTGGCATATGGCTTTTCTCTGAGTGTGGAATTGTTGCCCTTAGTTGCTATCACGGAGCAGGCTCATGGAAATGTTCACTGTGGGCCATTTAGGAATGAGACTAATTCCTTTGATCTCATTACTTTAATCATGATTATTCCATTTTAACTAATACACAGTGTTTATGAAGGTGTTTTCAGTATATTATCCACTTGCAAGGGCATTTTGTGCTTTTTTTTCCCTTAATCTGTGAAAGGAAAGAGAAATGCAAGTTATAAAGTTTACTTTTGTCACATGTGTGTATACAAGATAGTAAAAGACATAAAGCAGGTTTTTTTCTTTTTCCATTTTTTAATTTCATAATTTTTTAAATGAATGACATTGGGATTTCAGATTTTTTTTCTATATGTTGATATACTTGAATATGCTAGTACATACTTGGGATAAACTTAGAGAAATACTTGTAACATCATGTTGTGATACAGGTTGATATTTAGCATCAGCTTGTTTATTCAGTGAAAAGTTGCATTCATCCCAATTATCATTCTGTAAAGTTTTCAGAACCACAGTGAGCCTGGCTATGTTCAGGGCCCCACTCTAGGCTTACAACAAAATAAAACAAGTATAACCTTTCCATTTTAAAGAATGTCTGAACAAGAAAGATCTTGAAGTCTCTCTAATTTAGGCAAATAGATGAAGAATAATTTGAATTGGTGGGAAAAAATACAGGAATAAGAAGTATGTTTGTCAGTAGTTTCATTTAAATAGATGTAGCCAACAATCATTTGGTTTTGCACCTGCCCAGTACTGCTTTCTCCTTGGTGTACCATTCTTCACCAGTTCCAAATGTGTGGGCTGCTGAGATCTTCACCTTGCCTCTCTGTGGTCATGTTACTGAAGATTGGCCAATCACAACATCCAAATCCCTTCTCATACTGATTGGTCTAGAGGTTGGTATGTTATCCTAACCTGGGCAATGAGAGTAATATAATACTTAGGATGTTGCCATTTTTGAATCTTGAGAAAATGAAGCTTTGGATTTCGGTGTTGTAAAGAAGTAAATTGGAAGCAAGCAGCAGCCAACCAAATAAAGCCAATCAGAGATAAGAGGAAATGAGTGTCTGAGAGAAAGCAGATCTGTGTTGCCTCATTTTCCAGTTCTCATAGAACTCAAAGTTCCCTTTTTTCCCCAGCATACTTCCAAGTATGACTCTTTTTTTTTTGAGTTTAAGTTTCAAAGGTCTTGTCTAATAAAATAGACAACAAGAACTCTTAATCAACATGGTATTTGTTTGCATGTAAATATGCTACTTCTAATGTACTAGACATCTTCTCTTAAATATTTCAAACTTCCTACATATATCTTTATTTAGACAAAGTTTGGACCAGCTAACTCATTCACTGATATGGAAAAGGTAAGTTTTACTTCACTGAATAATCATAAACGCTGAATTAACAGCATCTAAATTATTAGAACAGTGCAGCATTAATGCTGATCCTTTTAAATTGTGTTCATAAATTTGCTTGGGCCCTGGAAGCAACTTGTATTATTATGTTTTTTTTTTTCTCTCTACTTTTCAAATCAAATTCATTGGCCTACTCCAGCCCCTTGAAATCAGATTTTGCGGCCTCCTGGCTTTCCTCCAAAAACCTTTCATTGTTTCACAAGCCATCCTTGTTTTCAATTCATTCTTCTTTATCCATTGTGTAAACTAGGTGGACCTGAATACTTAGGAAAAATCAAAAGCATTTGGTTGTTATTAGAGTAAGGATAGCTGAATCACACATGTGAAACATTAAAGAAACCTTACGAATGTTTGAGTAATTTTTTTTCTGTTGTTGTTGTTTGGGGCTGGGGGGCATTTAACCACATCCTGCCACACACACAACACTTGAGCTGCTCTCTTTATTACTAGGTAGAGTTTTAGGCTAATAAAACAAACAAGGACAATATTTTTATTTTCTTTTCCCAGCATTTTTATTGTTTTTATTTAAATGTAACATACTATACACTGTTAAGCCTTTTGGGAGGTAGGAGGAGGGACTGATTCCATATCTTTATGAGGAGTCTTCTTAGAACCAACATTCATATGGACACAAATGTGTGGCTGATGCACCTTAGCTTTGTGGGCCAGAGACCACAGTTTCCACAGAAACAGAGATCCCAAAATCTCAATTTTTTTTTTTTTAATCTACAACATTCAGGGCTGGAACTGCTTTTCTTTCAGTAGTTGCAAAGGGCACTAGAATTCTATTTCAATATCAAGCAAAGATGCCATTTTAAAATGCAGGAGAATGTCATTACTCCTTACCAAGCAGTTTCTGTCTTTATCTCTTTGAGGGTGTGAGAGGGAGGATGTACGGGGTAGGGAGGGAGATGTTTTCTATTTTTGGCCTCTGCAAGCTTTGATACATTTTGCTAGAAGCTATTTTAGAGTCTTGAGTACCATAATGATGAATGTTTACACATAGTCTCTTTGGTAATCTAAATGGCTATGTGAAACAAGAATCCAGTTTGTGCCCTATTTGCTGTTATTGTGGTCATACAATACTGTATTTATCTCACCAAACATTTAATTTTGGTTGTGGGTGGTCCATGTTCATGTGTCAGGTGCAATTATTATTGTAAAATAAAAGAAAAAAGATATTTCGTTCTGATAGGAATGCATTACATTACAGCTCTCAGACTCGTTACCAATTAAATTTTAACATCCAGTTTCCAACCACAAAAATTAAACATTTTTAGAAACCCATTTGTCAAAAAGCAAGTTGGAAGCAAAGTACCATGAAATACAACTTAAGCCATAAGCCAAAACACGGTGCCTCAAAAGCATTTCTTTTGAAATATCAACTTTTTTGAAAATGAGAAAGATAAGACCTTTGATGGGATGACTTTATGGGAAAATTACTTAATAAAGCTAATTTTTAAATAAAAGATTAAATGGAAGTGCTGGTTAAGCATTGACACAAATAAGTTATAAGAGAATCAAAAACACCAGCCTTTCTAGAGGTTAAACTTTGTCAAAAGACACATTTAGTGAGTCTTTTCCTTATACCAAAATACTGCATCCAAACAATAAAAATAAACAGACTTTTTTCAAAACAAGAAATATGAAGATAAAACTGCAGCATCAATATACTCTTATAGTTACCGCTTAAAGTATTTAGAACAAATAATATTTGTCTACATTTTTAAAAATCACTACAGACACTGCAAATAAGGCTTATGTATTTATTTAGTGGAATACAATGTGATGATGACTGGTAAACTCTTATGTACTGTTTTCTATACCTGCTCTAACAAAATAAATTTCATTATGGTTACAATATGGAACCTTCTAAAGCTCTTTAAATTTACAGAAAATAAGTTTTATTTGGTTTTGTAAAGAGTAGATCATACAACTTGAACAGGTTTTAGTACATGGTTACACATATACCAGGATATATTTGCTCAGTTTAAGCCCCTGGGAGAGTTGCACTTCATACCAAATTTCTTGATGGTTCCTTTAGGGAAGATGCATTATGTGGGACTTACAAAGGGTTCTTATATAGGCAGATGGCCTCTTCATCATTTACCATTGTGATACACGGCAAGAAATCATTAGTAAATATGAGGCTAGGATATTAAGTTGTATTTAACAATTAATTTTTCTTCTTTTGTGTATTAGAGACAAATTGATTTATTGAAAGAGGAGAAATTGGCCTTCTGGTCTATTGCTTAGGAAAGGAAGTCTCAGGAGTAATATATGTTTTTAAATGATGGCAGCCATGTCTCACTCAAACCATGGCACAGCACTGCCATATTTATTGTGGATGGGTCTTCCTGCAGAAGTGCAAATTAAGTCAACCGACAGCACATGGGGCACTCATATTGCTTCCCTAATCTCATCTCCGATTTTTGAAGTGTTTGCCAAGTTTTAAAAGCATTGTCATGGACATGCATGTGGCGTGCTGAAGAAAAGGAAACGATAAATCAGAGGGCAGCTGCTGAGGATACTCTTTAAAACCCCAAAAGATATTTAACATCCTATTAAATAAATAACTTAGAAAGAAATAGAAAGGGATGAAGGCAGAATGCACAAGCATACCATACTATTCATATTGTTAGAACAGTTTCACACTAACACATTTATAGTTTTTAATCCTATCCAATTCTTTCACAATGCCACACCCAAAACTCCTTTGGTTGTGCATATATGACCCAAGTGCTTTCCAGTAAATGCTTGCGTGTATTACTGCTCATTGAATCATTAGGCTTGAATGAGCAATGAAAGTCTTTGATATGAGTCTGTATTCCATAAATAACTTTCCCGAAGATCATTCAACAGATTGTTCCATGTCCTTTATGTTTTATCTCAGAAGTTCAAAAACAAAAACAAAAACTTGACAAAAACCCCAGCCACAACGTTGTTCGTTTGGGAAAAACCTCCATCCCATTTGATCTGCCTATATCTTGATTACAAGGCATGACACACAACTATTTAAAAGAACATCATATGTCAGCAGTGAGTACAAAAACCTTCAAAAGCTTGCTTTTTTTTAAGCAAGCAGACATCTGCAATGCGTCTTTGCTTTTTGAGCTACTGTCTTCATGAAGAATAGCAACTATTCCTGGCAAAGAGCCTTTGGTTCTACTGCATCCACAAGCATTTCCTTCTTCTATGAGTGTACCACCATCGGAAGAAAGTGAGCTGAGGTGTTTTTCCTTCGTGTTTTCTGTCCTCTCCTTGGAGCTCCTTTTCCATTCAATGCCACATACATTTGCCTCCCGTTGTGCTGCCAGTTAAAGGATGCGTAGGTATTATATCCATTTTCCTCTATCCTCTCCTTCAGCTTACAGTCATTGTTAAATTCTTTCTGCAAAGGAAAAACATAATCTTTTATTCCTATGGTGACACTTGATTCCATTTGACCCAGGCCATCTAGAGAACTCCAGTTGGAGTTTTGTTTGTCGTTGCCATTTTTACGTAAGTTGTGCACTTAATACATAATGTCAATGACAAGAGAGTAAAACTGATGACCACAAAACAGATTCTATGTTTGAAAGCACATGATGTATTTTAATTGATCATCATAGCCACCTATGGAGGCCCTTTTATAAAGCTGTTGTGCTTTGAATACGCTATGGTTGCAGTGCCTAGAATGATTGTCAAGAGGCAGACAACCCACTAACAATATTTGTGATGAACCAATAACAAAGAATACAGTGCTATAACCCTTCTTTCATAGTGATAGCCAGAAGTCCCATGGGAAAAATAGAATGGCAGGAAAAATGTGGGCTTATCAAGTTTGTAAACTTTACCTATAAATTCATAATACATACATACACATTGATAAGAAAGCAGATCTTACGGTAAAAGCACAATAGTTCTACATAACTGAAAAGGGAGATATCTTCCTCGTTTCCAAATAACAAATTTCTCAATTTTAATAAATTATTTACAATTTTCTACAACTTGAAATTTTGATGGATTTTGCTCTGAATTCTAGGAATGATTAAAAACTAGGACATAGAATTCCTTGTTTTGTGATCTACCATGTCAAAGAAATGATGAACGTAGTGACTAGCAATGCCTATATTGGATAAGCATGAAGACTTTGATCCTGGGAAATTCCCCTTCATAGCCGTAGTTGCTAGGCTTTGTTTCAGGTGGCCAAATGGTTTTAAGGAGATCTGCTGGGACAAGGAATCACTCTCATTCACTCCACAAATCCAGAATCTTACCCTGAAGTTAACAAAAGGGAGGTACCATAATGATCTCAACGCTCTATTAATACCTTCAGAAATGTCCCTCTTCTCTTATACCTAAGCTAAGGTAGTTAAGAAGTTAAGGAATTGGGGCTTGCATTTTATTTATATCCATCTCCACCTTCTTCATCCAAAGCAAGGGTACTGTGGGCATATTTTGGTTGAGGACTCTACTGGGCAGTTTTTCTTACCTTGGGACTTTTTCAGATTGCTAGTAAATTCCAAATTCCTGAATGTGTGTATACTTAAATATTCAAGTTTCTGTGGGATTGATTATAATTTTGAACATTATCAGAGCCATCACAAGCAGGTATATTTTATGTTAATGGTACTCATTTAAGCTTCCTTTCCTACAATTTATCAGTTCTAAGTGCTTCTCTTCTATAAAGTAACTTTTAAATGTAACACATAAATGATGACTTAATTGGTTGAAAGTAAGAAATAAAGGTAAATTATTTAAGGCGTGGATTTTAATAAAACAAAACAAAACTCTGCATTGGAAAGGAATTTAAATCCTTAATATGGTTAATTTTCATTCTCTTTATTAATGGTTAATTAATATGGTTAATTTTCATTCTCTTTATTCATCTCTGTCTAAAACTATATGATTTTCAAAGCAGAGATAATTATTATTTTAACATGGATAATTACATTCATTTCAATAAAAGAGATGAAGTTTTGAGACTAAAGGAGGTTTGAGATTATTTCAGGTGATTTCATATTTGAGACAAAGCTGTATACAGAAAAGTGGGATGCTTAATTATTTTTCCTTTCCCAAATTAATTTATAGAGTACTGTTTCTTAAAGTGAAGTATATCTGTATCCACCTCTTCATCTCAAGTATTTTTTAAGATTTGAGTCATAGCTCAAAAATATCAGAATTTCTGGAGGAGGAATCTGTGTTGTTTACAGCTGTGGTCCCCAACCCCTGGGCCGCAGCCCCATACCGGTCAGTGGTCTGTTAGGAACCCGGCCGTGCATCACTGCCTGAACTCCCAGCCTCCATGACCATGGAAAAATTGTGTTCCATGAAAACTGAGTAACCTGGTGGCACAGCAGGAGGTGAGCGGCCATTGAGTGAAGCTTCATGGGTGTTTACAGCTACTCCCCATAGTTCGCGTCACCGCCTGAGTTCCACTTCCCTGCCACCTCCCCACCACGGTCTCAGGGAAAAGTTGTCTTCCATGAAACTGGTCCCTGGTGCCAAAAAGGTTGGGAACTGATGGTTTACAGGATCTAGGCAAATCATAAGTACTACTGTTAAAATAAAAAAATTCAAGCAAGATGTGGATTTTGAGACCTACTTTGAGCAAGGTCTCAAAAGCAGGATTTTGGTCAGTCATTTAGAAAAATTTTGAATTTTTTTCCAGCTACCTGGGAAATTTTTTTGGTCCTTAAAGCATGCTCTATGATGGCCCATTCTATTTAATTCAGTTTTATAATTTAGTTATATAATTCCATGAGTCAGGAGAAAACTCAGAATACAACAGATACATTGTATAGGGAATGAATAATGAAAACATAAGAGAGATATATAGTTCCCGAAAAGGAATACAGAGAAATAATTCAAGAGAGAATAGAAATAGAGCTGGTTTAATCAATCAGTCTGGGTGGTTGCCCAATTGAGACTTTTAGGAAGCCTTATGAAATCAATGGAAATTATATGAAATAAAATGAAGATAACTTGGTGTAGAGAATTATATACATTCATAAATATGTACTCATGAATTTTGATGGTATACTCTGAACAAGCCATAATTTTTCACTACTGCTGGCAGTAATGCAAAATTTCAAAAACAGAACACTATGTTTAGAGACTAGATTCCTTTCTGAGACAGCCTGGAAGTAGAAACATGTTTTCTAAAGGGCTGAGCTACTAGGAGAGGTAATTAGGTTTGTGCATTGTATATAACTCCGTGCTCTGTGTGGCTCTAAGTGCTGAGCATAGAGTGGGAGATAAGGCTGGCCCTGCCCTCCCTAAGGTCACAATCTACTGGGAGAAGACAGTCAACAACAAACACACTGAGAGAAATCTCAGATAAGTGCCACTGTAGATCGTTAAAATAGGGTGATATAATAAAAAGAGACTGGGCATCTACTTTAGATAAAGAGATGGAATGAAATAATTTACAGAGCGTAGCGCTCAAGAGGAAGCATAAGCAGAATTCATGAGCTGGGTTGGGGTAGAAGAAAAAAGTAGAGAAATGGGAGGAAAAGTATTAAATATTTTTATGTCAGAGTTCATTTGAGAGTTATCCACTTCTCCTCAATATCATGTTTTTAACTGAGTGTATTTTATCAATTAAAATTATTTCAATCTTTTATATCAGTTAAAATTATTTACATTTTCTTCCTTAATTTAAATTAGTGTTAGCTGGCTTTAATTTAAAGCGTTGGTTTTTGACTAAGTGTATATACATCACATCACTATCTCTTTTTTTTTTTTTTTTTTTGGTGTAGGCCATTTTTTTTTTTTAATTGGGGGAAAACTACAAAGCATTTACAGTACAATGTTTACAGTCACAATTTGTAGTGAGCTAATTTCCCAAAATATATTACCACTCAAGTTGACTTATCTTGTTACATTCAAAACCCTACTCTGTCAAAGTAGTCCATAGAGTACATACATAGTGCTCCAACTGTATCTACGTACAACCAACACTTCATTTTAAGTGTACAATTAAATGATTTTCAGATTTTTAAATATATTTTCCAGCCCTATGGAGAATATTTTTCTATTATACTTCTAAATAGTTGTCCATATTTTCTCTCGTGCTTTCCACACAAGCACGTGAGCAAGAAGATCACTTGGGAAGCTTTTTAAAAATTCATAGGCTTGTGGCTCCTTCCCTCAGGAGCCGGTTACCCAGGGTACATGATGGACTCGTCAGAAACTTTTCACCCTCACTTCAATTTGAGACTCCCTGGCCAGACAGTTTCTAAACTTTGGGCAAGCAGTGGAAGAGGGCATTCTTCTCTTATTTCTGACTTTAATGGCAATGCCTCTCAGTAAAAAGTTTGCTCAGCAGGTGTGGGGTGTTAAACCCTGCATATTCTAAAGAAACTGGCCCTTGACTGCCTTTTGGGAGAGAGAAATTCTAAGCAGTTGGAATATCCTACCTGGTAAGGGTGTCCTTTTATACCTGGGGGACTTGAGCCATGCCTGATAATTTATGCTAACGTTGTGAATTTTGAATTTGGTGGGGGCCTTTGGCCACCGCGTATCAGCTTGACCTCTGGAGGGGCTGGAGGCTGAGTACCTAAGGTCAGCTCACAAGCGGTCCATGCCTATGTGAATAACCCTGGACACCAAGGCATGGGTGAGCTGTTTTGTTTTGTTGCCAGTACTTCACATGTGTTGGCACGCATTGCTGCTAGCAGGACTAAGCACTGTTTGTACAACTCACTGGGGGAGGACAACCAGGAGCTTGTGCCTGGTCTCTTCTGGACTCTGCAATATGTGCCTTTTATCTTCGCTGATTTTTAATCTGTGTCCTTTCGTTGTAATAAACCACAGTTGTGAGTATAACAAGTTTTCTGAGTTCTGTGAGTCCTTCTAGCAAATCATTGAACTTGAGAACATTCTTGGGTACCCTGGACTCAGGGTGATAAGAGCTTTTTATTTCATGAGAATGTATAGTAAGAGAAAGGAACTAATGATCTCTCTCTAATATGGTAAGTTGTTTCCTTTTTTTTTTTTTATTTCAGCGTATTACGGGGATACAAGTGTTTTGGTTACATATATTGCCTTTGCCCCACCCAAGTCAAAGCTTCAAGCATGATCATCCCCCAGACGGTGCACATCGCACTCATTATGTGTGTATGTGCCCATCCCCTCCCCCCCTCCCGTCTTCCCGATGCCTGATACATGTTGTTCCTGTATGCCCACTTAGGTGTTGATCAGTTAATACCAATTTGCTGGTGAGTACATGTGGTGCTTGTTTTTCCATTCTTGGGATACTTCACTTAGTAGAATGGGTTCCAGCTCTATCCAGGCTAATACAAGAGGTGCTAGATCACCATTATTTTTTGTGGCTGAGTAGAACTCCACGGTATACATATACCACATTTTATTAATCCACTCGTGTATTGATGAGCACTTGGGTTGTTTCCACAACTTTGCAATTGTGAA
>CAUYRT010014476.1:0-26396 GCA_963574885.1 Lepilemur ruficaudatus
AGGTCAGGAGTTCGAAACCCGCCTGAGCAAGAGCGAGACCCCGTCTCTACTAATAATAGAAAATAAATTAATTGGCCAACTAAATATATATAGAAAAAATTAGCCGGGCATGGTGGCACATGCCTGTAGTCCCAGCTACTCGGGAGGCTGAGGCAGGAGGATTGCTTGAGCCCAGGAGTTTGAGGTTGCTGTGAGCCAGGCTGGCACCACGGCACTCTAGCCCGGGCAACAGAGTGAGACTCTGTCTCAAAAAAAAAAAAAAAAAAAAAACTGTGGATAGCTTGTTGCAAAGTCCTTATTGGAGTCATTAGTGAAGCATCCAGGCTAAGAGCTCAACTAATTACAAAAGGACCAACACAAATTTTGAAAAACATGATGCAAAATAATACACTCAATATTATTCCAATTGTGGGTGGAAAAAATATAGAGAACATATCAAAATTTTAATAATGGTTATCGCTTGGATAACGGAAATTATGTATAAGTTTAATTTTTATACAATGAGCATATTTCACCTTAGTATTCAGAAAAGTAAACATTTTGTCATATATTGTTTTATGAAAAGATTTGTTTCCTCTCCATACTCCCTGGTTCAAGTTAAAACTCTTTTGAAAACCCTAGGAAGTTGTCTCTGCAGATTGCAGGAAGTTTGGAAAGTCTTGACTAGAAATAAGACAGTATCATGGGAAAGAAGACGGTATGGTGGGAAGGAAGTAATTTCTACTGGCTTCATCTTTGCTCCTCCTTCCTCTCCTAACCTGTTGCGTCCCACTGGTCATGGGTATCTTCAGAAAGCCAGAGTGAGCTTGGACTCAGCCATTCCTGACGGTAGGATGAGTTCTAATTCCCAGGCAGAGTTTATAGAGGAGAGGACAGCTAGGCAGAGGCTAAGAAATGTTAAACCAATGCAGCGACTTCATGAACACAAGAAAAATGTTTCTTAAAGTAGGTTAGAGTCTACTTTGAAGCCCTGATGATTTTTATATCCTTGAGTATAGATCTTTACTTCCTATATTTAGGAAGCTTTCTTTCCAACAGAAGAATAGACATGCTCATTTTTAAAACTTTGGAAAATCCATAATAGATAAAAATGTCATTCACAATGACAAATAAATGACTATTAACATTTTAGCATCTATTCGACCAATATAATTCTCTATGAAAGGATACCACTTTGAATAGTTGTAACCCAACTGTACATACAATTTTGTATTCTTTTTTTTTTTTTTTTTTTGAGACAGAGTCTCACTCTGTTGCCCAGTCTAGAGTGAGTGCCATGGCGTCAGCCTAGCTCACAGCAACCTCAGACTCCTAGGCTCAAGCAGTCCTTCTGCCTCAGCCTCCCGAGTAGCTGGGACTACAGGCATGTGCCACCATGCCCGGCTAATTTTTTCTATATATATCTTAAGTTGGCCAATTAATTTCTTTCTATTTATAGTAGAGACGGGGTCTCGCTCTTGCTCAGGCTGGTTTCGAACTCCTGACCTTGAGCAATCCGCCCACCTTGGCCTCCCAGAATGCTAGGATTACAGGCGTGAGCCACTGCACCTAGCCCAATTTTGTATTCTTGGTCTTATTTAATATATAGCATAATATTTCATGCTATAACATTTAATCATTTTCTTGTTACAGGAAAACTAGGTTGTCTGCATTTGTGTTATTATAAATAACACAACAATAAGTAATTTTGCATATCTACCCTTTTCTTTATTTAGAATAAGTTTCTAAAACACATTTTTGTGTGAAAGCATACCAGCACGGGGAAGAGGAGGATATTATGTCTTTATTTTTAGAATTTAAGAAGAAATTTCCCATTTATTTATTTATTTATTTATTTTAACAGGTATGCAGATGCCATTGATTTAGTCCACAAGTACAATATAGTATTATTCGAGTTTTACAAAACATCAAATATAAATAACCTGAAATTGTAACAATACACAAAAATTGGCTTCTTACACAGACATACCAGACAGTACAAGCTGAAAACTTGAGTAAATTAACATTGTTTTACATTAATATACTTAGTGCCAGTTAACATTTAAAACAAGTTTCAATGCATACTGCTTGATACTTCTTTGAATCTGTTTTAGTCAGTTGAGAGTATGAAAATGATTAGATCTAGGCTAAAAATAATTATTCTTCTAGCCAAAAATAAAGGTATAATATTTATAACCATGTATCAACTTTACTAAACCACAATATTTTGAAACCATTAAATGATACCTAAGGGTATTTACATTTAAAAGGCAACATGTATCATGTTGTTTCATCCCACGACTAGTTATGCAGACACTTTGTTCAAAGGGTTTTAAAACTATAATACATTCCTACTTTCAATATAGCATACTGCAGTGTTTCTAATAGTTCTAGCAAAATGAAAGCTTTCAAAGGCAGTGGAATCATTTTCAAGTCATGAGCATCAGTTTTTTTCCGTTGGAACAAAGAACATAATAAACAATCTGGTTCTGCCCAGATAAACTAATGTAATAAGAGGGTCTGTCAAGAGGCATTTCCATGCAATCTAATGCTATAACATCATCAAGCTCTTCTGTCTATTCTACACCTGATCTCTTTGCACTGACATTCTCCTTCTTATCTAATTTCTTCTTGCAACTTCTTTCTTCTTCACTGGTATCAGCATTATTTGAAGACCCTTCTTCATCTGAATCAACTATGAGCACGTCATCTTGCTTTTGTGCTATGGAGGTAGCAGGCTGAGCTCCATCACCACTGCCATTGGTTATGCTTTTGGCAGCATCTTCAGCTTGTTGGAGCCCCAGTTTTTCTGGGGCATCACCAACAATTTCAAATTCAACATTCTTTCGTAGATCTTCACTATGAAGGATGTTGATCAATAAAGTGTAGTTCTGAAGAAAGTCATCTGCTTGAAGCCAGCTGCCATTTCTAATTCCAAATTCTGACAACTTCTTGTGATTATTAGCTTCTGTCTCTCTCGCTCCTGAAGATATTAAGATTATTCCTTTCCCATCTTCCATTTGGACATTTGGTGCTATCATAGCAAATTTTTCTTTCACTATCTTATCCTGTAAGGTGAGAACAGTCATTTTATGGACATTTGGCCATACAGTCACCTCTGGCTTGCTGGCACCTACATAACAACCGGGGTTGGGAGGATCCAGTGCACAAGGCACGAGGAGCTTCTTTCATGGGCTTGGTGGTTTACTCAAAAAAAATTTGTTCTACACTAGTCTATTTTTCCTGATAAAATCTTCAATCCTTCCAATACCAGCCACCCAGCAATCACTGCATTAGCAGTAGAGATTGCAGGAATAATGTTCCCTGCCATTGATTTTATATCACATCTGCTCTTCATATTCATACTGAAAATATGTATCCTGAGGCTTGCAGCAGAGGTGACAAAATCCATTGCAGATAGGTCATCCCTATCCCCTGTGAGCTCAGCTCCATCCTCCTTTTCTGCTAAAGGAATTCTCAATGCCTCAATGCTCTTTGAAAAACGACTTTCACAGCTCTTTACATCTAGAATCTTGTGGGCTTTCAGGCCTAACTGGGGTTCATTTTGTTGATCTGATGCATTGGTTTCTTCTCCTTGACTTTGTACTTCAGCCCAGTCCAATGGAACTGGAGGTTTCCTTTTCTGCCATAGTTTGTCCATTGTTAATAGACATCTGATGTCATCTTTAAAAAGCTTGAAGCTCTGACTCTTGTGGGGGGAAAGGCAACACATGTAACCTAAACATTTGTACCCCTATAATATGCTGCAAAAAAAAAAAAAACTTGCTAAAAGGTTTAACTGGATCATACCCAGTTGATTTAGTGCGTTCGTCAGTGGAAATACATTCAATGTTACTATCTTCAGTGGATGCTCTGGC
Organism: Lepilemur ruficaudatus; assembly: GCA_963574885.1. Classification (NCBI taxonomy): domain Eukaryota; kingdom Metazoa; phylum Chordata; class Mammalia; order Primates; family Lepilemuridae; genus Lepilemur; species Lepilemur ruficaudatus. The sequence continues at coordinate 3,858 of CAUYRT010014476.1, forward strand.
TCTGGTTTTGGCTTCTATTGGTTCCCAGGCAGCTTCAGGGTCAGCTCCGTAAGGACACTCTTCTTGATCAGCATCTTCTTCCCCAGACAACTGGCTGAACAAATACTTTGCGTCAATGATGCAGTGAGTAGGTTCTGAAGGTGTTATGAATTGTACAGCCAGGAAAAGTTCTCTGGGTTGGCTTAGGATGACATTCATAACACTTGGTCCCACTCTTTTCGATAGTAGTTACTCGCCCAAGATAACCAGCAGGTATACTTTCAATAAGAGGGACGTCAGCTGCCAGACACATCCTATGAACATGGTTTTGGGCAGCTGTGTCATCTAAAGCATTCATAACCAATATAAACTGTGGAAAACCCCACATTATAGTCGGGGTTCATAATGCTGTCATGGTAGGCAATGACACTAGCTTTTGGGTAAAACTGCGACCTGTGACTTTGATCTTCCAATATGTTTCTTTTGCAACAAAAGCTGCCTATGGAGGTTGCTGACATCAGTAGTATCCAGCTCAGTCAGGTCAACATGGGAGAAGCCAGTGAGCACAAGGGTCTTGAGGAGCTCGCAGCCCATTCTGCCTGTTCCCACCACCAGCACTGGCGCCCAGCCACGGCCTCAGCCAATTCCTGGGGCAGCCCCTACGAGAGTGCCATGGTGGGACAACCACGAGCCATGGTGGAGGCAGAAGAACTCTCATTTATTTTTTATTTGTATCTATTCATGGGGTACAAGTGCAATTTTGTTACATTATTGTATTGCATTATGGTGAAGTCAGGGCCCATATCGGCATTTTTGATATATTGCCAAATGATATTCCAGAAGGGCAGTGCCCTATTGTACTCAACAACCATGTTTATGAGGTATTGCCAATGTTTTTAGTTTGCTCATTTAACTTGATGAACAAAAAGTGGTATCTCATTAGTGAAACAATTATAGTATATCATGATTAAACTTGAATAAAAGCCCAATAGAAACTATTTTAGAGTTTCTGTGAGTGTAAGTTCTCTTAATTCATCATATCCCATCCGAGAATGGTTTCCAGACAATGTAGGAAACGTAGACATGACAAGCAAACTAGACAAGGCAAGGCCATGTAGCCAAAGGTGCCAGCTCCCTGTGGGTGGTGCCCTGCACACCAAAAGTGACAACACTGAAACAGAAGGGGGTAGATGACTGTAACTTTGGGTTACGCTTCCTCTCACTGTATATGTGAATAATAAACTCTCTGAATCTAAAAGGGAGCTGTTGTAGCTGTACTGGCTAAATCAGTCAGGCCTTGGCCTTGCCTTGACCTTGCCTTATGAGTTTGACAGATTATGGAGGAGAGCAAAGAAAAATATAGAGAATATTTATTTGATTGAACAGTGAGTTGGAACATGGACGTGGTATTCATATAAAATAAAAACACACAGTATCTCCGGGTGGCAAGGCTTGCTAACTTTTTGTGGTTCCTTTGTAGGGGATTTGAGAGTTTTACTCTCTCCCTCCCCTCCAAGGGAAAATGAAGCAGGGTTAATTTTTCCCCCACAGGCTGTGCTGGCTGGTATTATTATGAGCAACGTCCTTCCCTACCTTGAAACCATTTACAACCTACCCAGTCTATGGAGGAAGGACCAACATGACTGTGTGAGTGTAGATGCCCCGGCTGAGGAAGGGGAGGACAGAAGGGAAAGTTGGAGAGAGGGAGAGAAAACAAAAGAGATCGGCCATGGACCTGGAGAATACTAGCAACTCTTTGATGCCAAGTACTCTTATTGTTGCTTAAAAAAGGAGAGTCAAGGTTGTTGGCACATGAACACATGGAGACCTCATTCCAACTATACAAGATTAAATAAAAAAGATTAGTTAAGTGGCTACTGCTATGTGCAAATCTAGCAGAAAGGGTTTGCCTTTCATTGCATATTTGAATGACTTTTAATCCAATTAATATAAATACATTCCAGAAAAGAAGACACCAATCCTGATTAAAGAAGGAGGAAGTGTTTTGCCAGGCAGAATAACTGCTGGAGCACCCCCTCCTCTCCAGGGCACAGAACCAGATGACAGAAAGGGGAAACAGCAAGAAACAAAAATGAGAAGAGGAGAAGGACCCACGAGAGGATAGAAATACAAAAGGGTGTAACTTGTGGAGCTAGATCCCTGAGGAGCTAGGAGGGGAGGTGGCCCAGTGCACAGATAGAGTCTCCAGGCCAGGAGAGGGACAGCGCTTCCAGCGGGGCTGGAGAGAATGGGCAAGTGTTGAGTGTAGACATTGACAAGTGGCAGGAGGTGGGGGGAGTAGATATTTAAGGGAATCTTGGCCTATTTTTTTCTGTGAAGAGGAAGGTAAGGTTACCTACTGAGAATGATGGAGAGGGTGGTGGGGTAGGGGATGGTAAAGGTTTGCAACAACTACTATAGGTCTTCAGACAGCAACTGCCATTTGGCAAAGTGTTCTGGTTGGTTTATGAAGGGTATTTCTAATCTCAACAAAGCCTGCAAGGTAGATATTATTATGTTCATTTGCACATGAGGAGACTGAAGTTTTGAGAGAGGATTAAAGAAAGAGATGACCAAGGATATAAAAAAGATTTGCTAGGCAGCCTTGAGGGCCCAGCTGTGTGTGATGGCACCAGTCCCTATGGCCGAGGAATTTTTTCTCTAAATCCCGGGTATACATACAAAGGGAGAGAGTGAAGGTGAGTTGAGAGACAGGACTGGTAATTTTCTCATATCTGCTTGTTTTCATGATCTCGCTTTTCCCCTCGTTCCCTTTTCCCTTAGGCTATTTGGATAGTGACATTCTTATCTGCAATCTTCCTGGGACTGGACATGGGACTACTTATTGCATTAGTTTTTACTTTCTTCATCATCACTGTTCGTTCACACAGGTATTTTGTCTCAGGTAAGAGGAGGGTGAGGTCAGGCATGGCAAGGTAAGGCAACTATGACCTAAAGGCAAGTACATTTTCTTTCAGAACTCAGATTCTTCTCCTGGGTCAGATCCCTAACACCAACATTTATAGAAGCATCCATGACTACGGGGAGGTAAGAATCCAAATCAGTGCCACTCCTCTGCCGAAGGGCTGGGGTGGACCAAGCCTGGAGTTTAGTTTTTCTACAAAATCCCTTTGCTGTTGTTTCCTGCACTGCAGACACACATTTAACAAAGGCGGGGGAAGTAATGCACAGGGGTAGAGGGGGGGTTCTTAAGGTGCTGAATCCTGACAGTACTGCGGGAGTTAAAGATAATTTTTAAATGCCCTTTAAGGAGAGGAAGGCCAAGAAAGAGAGGAGTGAGGAAATGAAGGGGAAAAGAAGAAAGCAGGAAAAGCAGGGGGTGAAAATGTGAGGAAAGAATTTTCTAGTTCATATTTCTAATACAGAAGAATTCAGATTCTCTAGGAGGCTCTAAAGATTTGTTATTCTTACTCCATAAAAGAACTGAGAAGTTTCCCTCAACTTCGCATTTTGTCTTACAGATTATCAGCATTCCTGGGGTGAAAGTCTTCCAGTGCTGCAATGCCGTTACATTTGTAAATGTTTACCAACTAAAACACAAGCTGTTAAAAGAGGTCACTGCTCTTCTGCCCTGCCTTCCCCTACCTGGCCCCTCGCCCTGCGAGCGTGCTCCTCCCACCCTTTTGCCTTCTCCACCACTCACCCTCTGTATGAGACACCTCTTGTATCTTTCAGATCGATATGAAAAGGGTGCCTCTTAAAGAAGAAGAAATTTTCACCCTGTTCAGTCAAAGTGATACCAACGTACGGGAAGGAAAGATCTGTAGGTGCTTCTGCGACTGTGAAGAACAGGAGCCACCACCCAGGGTTAGAAATGCTTTTTCTTTCCTGCATTTCTCTCCACCCTTTATAAAGAAGTGCACTAGTAGTTTCTTAAAAAAAAAAAAAAAAAAAATCAAAACCTCTAAGGGATTTTGAGTTTTAGATGGACCATGGAGAATTGGAAATCAGAGGTTTCTACTCAGAAATGAAGACACAAGGTTCTCCTTTGAGGTTCAAATTTGGACATGAAAATAGGGAGGAAGAGATATTCTGAATTCTACTGGATGGCCAGGGACAAGAGTCCAGTTTGCCTGTTGAGACTGTCAGTGATTCCAGAGCCGTACCTATTTTCCTGGCTTTTAGCCGTCTAGCTGTAGATTTCTAAAAATAAGTGACTGAAAGATTGTTTTCTGATTCCAACTAAGGCAGAGTCATAGTTGCTGGGCTTCTCCAGGATAAGCCAGGGTCTCCTGATTTCTGCCTGTGACCAAGGAAATGATGACGGGATGAGGGAAAGTGGAGGTGGGGTGGGGACAAGCACAGGTTGCTATTCCAGATGGGGATTTTACAGCATCTGAAGGTTATTTTAGCTGATGAGAGTTACAAAGTGGTCGTTATTTCTAACCTTGACTTGGTCTAAATAGTTCTTTCCCCCAGAGCAAAACTGCTTATTTCTAGCTCCTGGTCCTTTCAGTAATCACCTGATCTAAGCTCTACCTATACACACAGAGAAGTACCCCCCAACCCCAACAGACACAGAAACACCTCCTCTTCCCCGCCGCGCAGTTACCTGCAAAATACTGAGCGTCCACTCTGCTTCCCACACGTTATAATGGAGCATAGGTTCTACTGAGCTCCCTGAAATTACCAACTTCCCAGCCAAGAGGACAGAATTAACACTATATCTAGGCCGGGCGCGGTGGCTCATGCCTGTAATCCTAGCACTCTGGGAGGCCAAGCGGGAAGATCTCTTGAGCTCAGGAGTTTGAGACCAGCCTGAGCAAGAATGAGATTCTGTCTCTACTAAAGATAGAAAAAATTAGCTGGGGGTGGTGGCGCATGCCTTTAGTCCCAGCAACTAGGAAGGCTGAGGCAGAAGGATTGCTTGAGCCCAGGATGTTGAGGCTGCTGTGAGCTAGGCTGACGCCACAGCACTCTAGCCTGGGCGACAAAGTTAAGACTGTCTAAAAAAAAAAAAACCACTATATCTAATTTGATTTCACATCTACACCATGCTGAGTATTGTAGAGAACATTCACAGGACATTAGCAAATACACTTTAGAGTATGGAATAGGGTCACCCAGAATATTGAGTTCCAACTATGTGCCCAGAACTATGACACTATGAAAAAACAAAAGAGGGTTTTAGGATCTCTGCCTTCAGGTAATTCTCTTTTTTTTTTTCATTGAAGTTAAAAAAAAACTAGATAACATAAAATATACTATATTTACCCTTTTTAAGTGTACAGTTCATTACTGTTAAGTATATCCATGTTGGTGCACAATCATCACCACTATCCATCTCCAGAACATTTGACCTTACAAAACTAAAATCTCTATACCCGTTAAACAATGACTCCCCTTTTTCCCCACCTCCCAGGCCCTAGAAACCCACCATTCTCTTCTATTTCCTGTTTCTATGAATTTGACTATTCTAAATACCTCATATAAGTGGAATCCTACAGGATTACATACTTGTCTTTTTGTGACTGGCTTATTTCACCTAGCATAATATTCTCAAGGTTCATCCAAGTAGGGTTTTTTTCGTTTGTTTTATTGTGAGACAGGGTCTTGCTCTGCTGCCCAGGCTGGAGTGCAGTGGTGTCATCATAGCTCACTGCAACCACCTCCAACTCCCAGGCTCAAACGATACTCCTGGCTCAGCCTTCCCAGTAGCTGGGACTACATGTGTGCACCGTGCCTGGCTAATTTTTTCATTTTTTGTAGAGATGAGGCCTCATTGTGTTGCCTAGGCTGATCTTGAACTCCTGGCCTCAAGCAATCCTCCCACTTTGGCCTCCCAAAGTGCCAAGATTATAGGCATGAGCCACTGTACCCAGCCTCATCCAGGTAGTTCTGAAAAAAATTTTTTTCATGGACAATTTTGAACGTATACAAAAGTAGAGACAATATGTAATATAATGAATACCTATGTCCCACATCAGCTTTATCAGCTCATAGTCAATCTTATTTCATCTGTATTCCCACCTACTTATAACCACTCAAAATCACAAGATTACTTTGAAGTAATTCATGGACTGTTTTTAGTTAGTTTTTTTCCTTAAGAAACAGCATCTCACTCTGTCACCCAGAGTGGAGTTCAGTGGCATGATTATAGCTTACTACTAATATAACCTTGAACTCCTGGGCTCAAGTGATCCTCCTGCCTCAGCCTCCCGAGTAGCTGGGACTACAGGCACATACCACCACACCTGACTAATAATTCATAGAGTTTTAAATCAATTTAGGACATGCACAGTTCAGTACTGTAGCCTTAATGTGACATATAAGGCTATTATATTTTATCAATTCTGAGATATACATTTTTTTCATATCACTGAAATTTAGATATATCACATAATCCATGACATATCATAGTTTAATTTTCAGAGCTTTTTTCTTTCATTCTTTATAGTACAAAAAGCAGTGATGCATCTTAAAAGGACAAAATAGGACAGTGAACCATACAATACAGTATATTGCTATCTTCTAAATTGTGTGTTTAGATTTTAACAACTCTCAGACTTCAGGTGAGGGGAGATTGGCATGAGCTCAAAAGTCAGAGAAACTTATAAACACAAACACTTACTGGCATTCAAAAAAAAAAAAAAAACCTTCACGGTAGCAGTGGACTTGTGCTGGGCCGGAAAGAGAAACTTAGATTGATGTTGGGTAGGAAAAACAGGATTCCCATCCAGGGATAGGTTTGGATAGAGACACCAAGGTGGAAATTTGTGGTGTTCTCAGGTTAAGAGGCTTGGCCTGGGACATAAAGTCAGGCAGACATGGCATGAGGGGATTACAAGAAAGACAAAAACATACAGTAGATGAAAGAGAGAAAAGGAGAACTCACAGAGAATTCCCTCTGCCTGGAGGAGCTTACATCCTGCCACTGGGCCAGCCTTCACTGGTTCCCCAAAGGCCTGGCCTCAGTAATCTTAGAGCCTTGGGAACAGCTCTCCCCTTTGAATACACTATTATCATCTGTCCACATCACTTCGTTTTTGTTTTTTATTTGTTTTTTTTGCTATACAATATATACTACCTTGTGTAGTTTTATTTGTCAAAGTTTTAAATTTTTTTCACAAGGAACATTGTTTGATAACATATTTTTTGAAGAAACATCACCTAGAATTATACCACTCTAGCAAATAAATTCTTTTCATTTTTCCATGTGCCTTACAATTCTTGCCCATATATATTATTATTGATCCATTTATTTATTTATTGAGAGACCAGGTCTCACTCTGTCACCCTGGCTAGAGTATAGTGGTGCGATTATAGCTCACTGCAGCCTTCAATTCCTGGGCTCAAGCAATCCTCCTGCCTCAGCTTCCTCAATAGCAGGCACTACAGGCATGCACCACCGTGCTGGCTAATTTTTCTTTTATTTTTTGTAGAGATGAGGTCTCACTATATTTCCCAGGCTGGTCTTGAATTCTTGGTCTCAAGCAGTCCTCCTGCCTCAGCCTCCCAAAACACTGAGATTACAGGCATGAGCCACCAGGCCCAGCCGTATTTATCCTTTTAATGAACATGTGCACTCTCCCTAGGTAGAGTCTGGTTCCTGTGAATGCAGAGTCCAATTTCACATCTTGCATGTCATTGTCTTCCTGGTCCTTGGTACTGTCCTTAGGCTATAGCAGGCACTCTAGGCCTGTTAGGAGCTTGAGAGGTAAAGACAGCCTTGCTCGAGTGGTTTTTGTCTTCTTAAGGCAGTCTGACACAGGACTGCTATACTGAGAAAAGAAGGAGGTGCTGGGAAAAGGGACTGATGGAAAAGAATACTTCATACAAAGTATTAGTAGGCACCAGAGACTAAAACCCAGGGATGAAGAAAAGGAATAAATCAAAGATGATGTTAAGTCTGGCTCACTGGGACAATCATAATGTCATTGATGGACATAGGAAGTTGGGAGGGGGGTGCCGTGAGTGGTAAGGCTAGGAAGGATGAACGTGGCTTTAGTCATGAGCTTGAAGTGGTGGTGAGATATCCAAGTAAAAAATGCACAGTGCCCACCTAGCCTGGAGAGAAGTTTCCCAAGAGAGAGGCAAGTCAACTAGCAGAAACAGTACAGTTGCCAAGTACTTCCAGCCCTGGTTTGGGTCTCATCACAATCCTCCCTTAACCCTGTTGTCCCAGATTGCTTACACAGAACGATTTGAAAACAAATCGGATTCCGATTCATCCTCCATCAACCTGATTCGCTGCTCACGCTTCCATAGCCGGAACACGAGTCAGAGTACATCCGATGACCAAGTCCCATACATGGCATCTTCCTCGTCTCAAAGATATCAAGGGCAAAACTATGAGGACATGGAGGAAGTCTGGCTTCAGAAGGAAATCCCCCGCAACAGCTCCCTACCCGGGGCTGACGCTGCTGAAAGTCGGGGCAGGAGCAGCTCACTCATCCCTTACGCAGATGAGCTGCTGCCACCCACCCACACCATCATTCTGGATTTCTCCATGGTGCATTATGTGGATCCATGGGCTTTGGTCATATTAAGACAGGTAAGTCCTGGGGAGGCTTTAGCAGGAGCTCCCCCCTCCTATCAGAATTCTCCACTGTTCAGCTGCTCTGCGCCAAGCACTGTGAAAGGCACTGGGCTATCTTGTACTCAGGTGTGAAGGAATTGTGACAAAGTGACAGCTCAAACTTGGGGCTACCTGTCTAGTACGTGTAGGGTCTTCCCCACTTCCCTCTTCATTGCCTGCATCTTCAGGCAAAAAGAACAGAGAAGAATTTTCCTTCAACAGCTGTGTCCCTGGGTCCTGACTTCTCGCAGGTTTCTGTGACAAGTTCTCATTTCTCTCCTTATGCAGTACCATTTAGGTGCATGACTAATCATATCGAGTGCATTGTCTAATGTCTCATAAATGCAATATTTCTTTTCAGCCAGCTTGTTTCAGTTTACAGCACTCTATCTCACTCTTGCTCATGTTGGCAGTGGCTCAGGTTTAAACTCCTCAACACCAATACTTCTGCTCTGACTATGTCCACTTTTGTATGAGATACACTCTTTTGACTGGTTTTCCTTCTTTTAGCCTCAGATCCTATTGTATCATACTTTCTTTTTCCTAGGGGAATATGATTCTCTCTTAAGTGAGTCCAGCTCCTCTTTGGTCTGAGGCAACAGGAAGCTTTTCACAGCAGAAAGAACTCTGGTTGATGGTCTAGGATGTGTGCTTTGTCCTGGCTTTGCTGTTCACTGTCTGACCCAAGGCAAGTTACAAAATTGCACTAGGTCTCGGTTTCCTCATCTATAAAATGAGAAGTTTGGAAGAGATTAATATTAAGATCTCTCCCATCCATGAGATCCTTTTTTCCCATCCCATTTTCAGACTCAACTATCCTTGATAATCTCCTGTCATTTGAGCTTTTCCATTTTAGGTCATTGTCCTGGGCTATGTTCTCTTCTCCCAGTCTCGTACTGTAGTTGTTACTTTAGATTTCATCCAACTCACATTGTGGAATGCCTGTTGCATCCCTGACTGAGTTGGGCACGTGTATATATACTATCTCATTTAATTTTCACAACTGCCTTGGGAAACAAGCCATATTTTCTCCTAACAGTCTAAGGCTCACAGCTCATAAGTGGCCTGTCCAGCATTTGAACTTTAAGCATCTGACTTTAATCACTCTTTCCCTCTGTTCCATAGTACATTTATGCCCTCCTCTGCTCTCTCTCCTGTCCTGCCTCCCCTTTTTGTAGAGGTGCCCTATGTTCTGGTCCTTGGCATCACCCATCCACCCCTGGCCCATGTTGATGACTTTGTGCTCCATCCCCAAATGGAGGCAATTGTCAGACACCTTTGCCTCATGGCCTTCAGAGATTCATAGCGCACATTTGCACTCTAAAAATACAGGTTGCTTCATTCCCTTTGTAATTGTTCTATATACTGCATCCTGAACACTGCGTTATTGGAGGAAATTGTTATGTTTTGTTTACTTTATAATTGAAAACTTAGATCTGCTAAGAAAAACTACTCAGATTAAGCTTCTTCCTAATTCATGGGATTTCCCTTTCCCGCTGCTTGTCATTTAGAACGTGTCTATTGTGGCCCTAACAAAATGACTGTTTGATTTACCACATGACCAAAAATGGCTTTCTTATTTTACACTTAATACTGAAAAAAGCAAAGTCTGGTTTGTTTCTTTTGATGCTGTAACTTAGTGCTCCAGGTTGGCGTTTGATCCTGGAGTGTTAAGGTTGATATTGACTGCCTTTGAACTGAATGTCAGGATTTATTGCCCCAGAGCCTATCTACTGGCTGAGCTAAACTTGAGGTCAGCATCTGATTTTTACTAATCTGATGCTAAATACCTGATGTTTTTACTAAAGTCAAACTCAACTTTGCAGACTAGCTCTGGATATGACCCTCAGAGTTTCTGAATTCCAGTCCCTACTGGATCACCTGACCATGTCTGGGCCACATCTTGCCTTCTCCACTCAGTGAACACCAGGGAGAAGGGGTCACTTGCAGACACTGAGCAATAACACCACGATGCGGTTGCTCCTGACGACTCTCCAGACGTCTCCGTCACACCCGTGCCTGTCCCTAGCCTAGGACTTTTCCCACGTGAACATCTTCTCTTGACGTGAACTGTTTCCCCCCTTGAGGCTATGAGCAGCCCTCTCTCACCCCCACCCCCACATGAGGTGGTCTGATTCTCTTCTGTATTCTAGCACTGCAGACATTTTCTGGCATATAGAAGTCCACTCGTCCAATGTTTGTAGGGCTGAATTAGGATGCAAAGGTACACATACCCCAGACAAGTGAATGGCCAAAGGGATTTTAAAACTCAACTACTTAGAATGCCCTTTCCTAGTGAGTGTGAAGCTCTCTGACACAGATTTACTCTCTCCTTGCAGATGTGCAATGCTTTCCAAAACGCCAACATTTTGGTGCTCATTGCAGGGTGTCACTGTGAGTATCCTTCACCCTATAAGAGGGACGTTTTGCACCCTGGGTCCTCAGGTCCCCACATGTCTGACACTGTGTGTGTTCCGGATCTGGTTTGTAGCTTCTGTGGTCAGGGCATTTGAGATGAATGATTTCTTTGACGCTGGCATCACCAAGGCCCAGCTGTTCCTCAGCATCCATGACGCCGTGCTGTTTGCCTTGTCAAGGAAGTTTCTAGAGCCCTCCGATTTAAGCGTGGATGAATCTGAGACAGTGATACAGGAAACCTTCTCAGAAACAGACAAGGTTGGACAAACAGACAAAGCATGGGGCTCGGGGCAGGGGTTGAGGTGGGGTGAGGGGTGGATAGCGGGGACAGACGCCCAGCCAGATAGAGACGAACAATGCCCACGAAAGGTATTTTAGTGTAGCTGTGCCAGAATTTGGGATGTTGAAATGCCTCCTTACCAGTTGGTAAACAGCAGTGGGCCTGAACCACCAAGTGCCTCCACTGCTATGGCATCTGGGTCCCATTCAGGTCACTTCCCCAGCTGAAGAGAGGGTTTACCCTACCAAGTGGTGGCCTCAGAGATCCTTTTACAGTGATCTTGGCTGGTGCTTGTGCCACACCCATTACTGAATATTTTAAATGTTCCCTAGCTATACCCTTTGAACCCACCTTTGGGATGAATAATAACACTGATGAACTAGCAGAGCTTTATACCTGCCAGGGTAAGACTTTGGCTGTTATTTACATTGGGAGTAATAAGAGGTTTGCTCAACCTGATTAAATGCAAAGGAGAATGATATATAAATTAGAATTTTTAGTCATTTAATAATACTAAGTTAAGACTTGGGCCTACTTCAGCATTTTAAATCAGTATCTGTGTAGGTTAAAGGCTTCCCAGAAAAAGTAAATGAAAACACAGATGGGCACCAAAATAGAAATCATTTTTAATTAAACCCCTGATTCCTTGACTTACTACATTTCAGTAACATTTGAACTTTTTATGACAAGAAAAGTATTACCAGAGTAACGTGTCTTTAAAAAATTCCAAGAAGTAAAAGATATCCCGGCTTATAAAACACAGCCTTTTTCTTTTTCTTTTTCTTTTTCTTTTTTTAAAAGAACTGATGTATTACTAATGATTTCCCTTGCTTTGTTGAAAAGTCTCACAAATTATGTGCCTCTGCTTTTCCAAAACAACTTTTTCCCTGATAGCTACATTTGAACATATTTTTTCCATTCAGCTCTACACTACATTCCCATGTATAAAATCATAGAATCACAAAACCTTCAACTTGGAAGGAACCTCGAGGCTCGTTGGGTTTATCCCCACATGGAGCAAGACTTCTTCTGTCAGTCTCTCTGACCAGAAGTGGACCTTTTTATGCTTAGAGACTTCTATTGGTTCTCAAATTTGAGTAAACATCACAATCACCTAAATGTGCTGCTAAAACACAGACTGCTGGACCCCTCTGTGTCCCAATCCCCTGAATTTCTGATTCAGTGGGTCTTCAGTGGGAACTGAGAATTCGCATCGCTAACAAGTTACCAGGTAACGTTGATGCTACTAGTACAGGAACCACACTTTGAGAACTACTGCCTTAGCGAGTCAACATGCATCCTCCATTATCAAAGGCTTGTGTGCCCGGTAATCTATGGATGTGTGCCCGACATTGAATTTGGAAAATGTTTATAGAAATAATTTGAGGCCTAGGATGATATTTTTCTTCCAGAAAGAATTTGATTGTTCTGCCAGATACCTGGAGGTACTAGCAATCCAGGATCTCTTTGATCTGATTTCAGGAGTTGAGGTTTTCTAGGCCATCCAGATAACCCAAAGCCCAGTTGCAGTCTGTGGGAAGGTTCATCATAGCCCCTCCCTTGTCAGGCCCTGGAATCCAATTTTTGCAACCTTCAAAGCTGTCAAAAGCATTGCTCAGCATATATGTGCCACTTCTAGATTATCAAATACCCCCCGGGACAAAAAGTGGCCCCAAATGCCCGATTGACCTCGTTAGAGCTCTCCTTTTCCCAAATCTTGACCTGATAATTCCTTTTTTTTTTTTTTCCCTGAGACAGAGTCTCACTGTGTTGCCCAGCCTAGAGTGCCGTGGCATCAGTCTAGCTCACAGCAACCTCAAACTCCTGGGCTCAAGCAATCCTTCTGCCTCAGCCTCCCAAGTAGCTGGGACGACAGGCATGCGCCACCATGCCCGGCTAATTTTTTTCTATATATGTTAGTTGGCCAATTAATTTCTTTCTATTTTTTTTTTTAGTACAGACGGGGCCTCCCTCTTGCTCAGGCTGGTTTCAAACTCCTGACCTTGAGCGATCCTCCCGCCTCGGCCTCCCAGAGTGCTAGGATTACAGGCGTGAGCCACTGCGACTGGCTGACCTGATAATTCGTGATGACCCTTTTAGCATTACAGCACCTTTAAGCAGAATTTTTTTTTTTAAATAGTTTTCCCAGCTCTTCTAGTTGTCCTTAGTGGGAGGGTTGGTCTGAATTATATAGTCTGCTTTTTACTATAAATGGAAGTTTCTCTGTTTTATTTTAATATGTGATTATGATACCTTGACATATTTGTTTTTACATATTATAAACTCATGTCTATTAATCTTTCTTTTTCTATTTTCCATTTGCTTTTTATTTAGAAAGTCACTCCTGGCCAGGCGGTGGCTCACACCTGTAATCCCGGTGCTTTGGGAGGCCGAGGTGGGAGGATTGCTTGAGTCCAGGAGTTTGAGACCAGCCTGGGCAACACAGTGAGACCCCATCTCTACAAAAAATGAAAAGCAATTAGCCTGGCATGGTGGCGTGCACCTCTAGTCCTAGCTACTGGGGAGGCTGAGGCAGGAGGATCCCTTGAGCCCAGGAGTTGAAGGCTGTGGTGAGCTATGATTGTGCCACTGCACTCTAGCCTGGGTGACAGAGCGAGACACTTCATCTCAAAAAAAAAAAAAAGAAAGAAAGAAAGAAAGAAAGTCACTTCCATTTAGAAAGTAAATACATAATAACATTTTGTTCTAGATTTGTATGTTTTTATTTTTTATATGTTATACTCTTTACCCTAGTTAGAATGTATTTCAGTACACGCTGTTGAGTAATCTTTAATCTATATAGCTAACCATTTCAAGCTATATACCATCTGTCTTATCAATAGTTCATTAGTGCTCTATAAAAAAATATCTGAGACTGAGTAATTTATAATAATAGATATTTATTTCTCACAGTTTTAAAGGCTGGGAAGTCTATGATCAAGGTGCCAGCTGTTTCGGTGTCTGGTGAGGGCTTGTTCCATCTTATCTCAGCAGCATCCTCCCATGGCGAAGGCAGAAGGGCAAAGAGGCCTGAGCTAATTCCCTCCAGCCCTTTTATAAGGCACGAATCCATTCCCACATCCATCCCTATCACTTCCCAAAAGACCTCACCTCTTAATACCACTGCAGTGGGGAGTAAGTTTCAATGTGAATTTTGGAGGCCACACATTCAAACCATGACACCATCTAACCATTTATTGAATAAACCTCCTTTCCCCCACTGATTTGATATGTTATTTTCATAAAATATTATACTCTTATGAAAACTAACGTCTATTTCTAACTCAGTTTTTGGTATCATTGTTCCGCATAGCTTCAGTATCATACTGTTTTGATCGCTATGGCTTTACAATACACTTTAACGTTTGGTTAAGAAGTCCTGTGTCATCAGTGTTCTATTTCAAAATTTGCTAAGTCATTCTCACTAATTTATTCTTCCAAACCAACATTTAAATCTTTTGTCAGGCCCCCATCTCCTAAAAAAAATCCTGCTGGAATTTCTGTTAGAATTGCATTAAAAATATAAAGTAACTTAAGAATTCATATCTTCAGAGTACTTGTTCTTCTTATCCAGAAACATGGGCTGTCTCTACATATATTATCTTTTTAAATGTTTTATTCATAGTAAGGTTTTGTGACCTTCTCCATATAAATAAATTCTAGATGCTTTATATGTTTTACATTTTTATTTCTTTTTAAAATGAATCTTCTTTTCCATTATGTTTTCTAACTGGCAATTGCTAGCAAATGCGAACTCATTGATTTTTTATTAAATTATTTGGCTACCTTTCTGAGTTAGTTTACTAATCCTAAGAAGTTTCACTGTTAATTCTTTTAAGTTTTTTAGACAGGAAAATGTTTTCTAAAAATAATACTAATTTCTTATTTTCCAACTGTTAGAATTCTTATTTCAAAATATCATTGCATTAGCTGGACCTCCCAGAATAATTTAAGTAATAGTGATGAGTCTTATCTTACTCCTGAATTTAACAAAAAAGCTGCTTATGTTCTATTAAGGTTAGTAGTGATGGTTTAAGATCAACATTATTTACTGTGTTTTTAAAAAGCATTTTTCTAGTTTACCAACATTCTTATCAGGACTTATATTGAGACTTGGTATTAAATATGTCATTTTTTTCTGGCATTTAAGATAGCGAAGACTAGGAAAGGAGCAAATTCTATTTTGTGTGTATTCAAGATCACCCATTAAATGTGTAAGAGTGGAGATGTCCAGAATGGAAGTATGGCTGGGTGCGGTGGCTCACACCTGTAATCCTAGCACTTTGGGCAACCAAGGTGGGAGGATCGCTTGAGACCAGGAGTTCAAGACTAGCCTGGGCAACATAGTGAGACCTCATCTCTACAAAAAATTTAAAAATTAGTTCGGTGTGGTAGTGCATACCTATAGTCCCAGCTACATGGGAGGCTGAGGCAGGAAGATTGCTTGAGCCCAGTTCAAGGCTGCAGTGAGCTATGATCACGACACTGCACTCCAGCCGAGGCAAGAGAGCGAAACCCCATCTCAAAAAAAAAAAGAACAGAAATGAATATATGAACCTGTAGATCAGGGGGAGGGTTATAACCAAAGAGTCATCAGCATATAGATAGTAATGAAAATTATGGGTCTAAATAAAATTACCTACAGGTGAGGGGCAGCAGGTAGAGTGTAGATGGAGAAGAAAGGGAGCCCAGGATCAAGCCCTGGGCCATACCAACTTTTAGAAGTCTGGTAGAAGTAGAAGAGATAGCAAAGAGACCAAGAAGAAGCAACCAGGAAGGAAGGAGGAAAAGCAGAGTGTCATATGGTGGGAAATGTTTCAGGAAGGGTGACAATGGTGAATTTTGTGGAATGCTGCTGCAAGCTTGAGTTACCCACCGAGCTTTGTGAGCACCTGCTATGTGACAGGCTCAGTGGCTGGTACTGGGGACATCCTGAACTGCACTGCCCTACCTCAAGGAGCTTAGAGGCTAGTAAGGGACAGGTTTGTAAATAAATAAGGCAATACGTTACTGATATTTTGATAGAAGTGTGAGTGAGGTGTGGCTGGAACACAAAGGAAGCTGTGATCCTGGCTGGTCATCACTGATCTGGATCTGGGATGATGAATAAGTGTATGTGGATGAGATGGAGAAGGACAAGGCAGGCAAAGAGAGCAGCGCCAGCAAAGGTAAGCAGTAGTCAGGCAACTTTGGATAACTTTATGGCCAAAACAAAGACGGGGGACCACAGTTGGAGATAAAACTAAAGAAGAGGGCAAAAGGCCAGGTCACAAATACCTTACATGCCCTGTCAAGGATTGCACTGGGGATTGGCAAAACAAGTAAGATCAAGAAGACAAGATGTTTAAGAATGTTAAGACCATTGCTGGCTAAGCAGGGTACCTCATGCCATGCCTGTAATTCTAGCACTCTGGGAGGCCGAGGCAGGAGGATCGCTCAAGGTCAGGAGTTCAAGACCAGCCTGAGCAAAAGCAAGACACCATCTCTACTAAAAATAGAAAAATAAGGCAGGCATGGTAGCAAGTGCCTATACTCCCAGCTACTCAGGAGGCTGAGACAGGAGGATCACTTGAGCCCTGGAGTTAGAAGTTGCAGTGGGCTATGATGACATCACTGCACTGTACCACTCTAGCCTGGGTGACAGAGTGAGACTCTGTCTCAAAAAAAAAAAAAAAGAAAAAAAGACCATTGCTGGTTAAATGGTTGATCATGAAATCCAACCTTGCTAGAAAAGCCAGAGAGACCTAAGTCAGGGACTGATTGAGTCTGAAAAATAGTAAGTAACTAAGAAACCAGAGGGACAAAGAGGATGGAAAACAGATTTAGGCAAGAAATATTTTCTACTTTGCCAGGAACCCATAGTTCTTATACCTTAAGTCCTGTTGTATTCTGAAATTCTTTGCTCAAAAGTTAGAAATTTTAACCCATCTGATTGTGTGTATTTCAGATTGACCACTCAAGACATAAAATGAACAGGAATCTTCCAGAAAGCTCAAAACATTCAAATCCAGGCTTCGCCAAGAGCCGGGAGCCAGCAGAAGAGGAGTCGGAGCTAGATTTGCAGCTGGAGCGCATGATGGAGCCAGGACAACAGACTGAGCTGGATCTAGACCTTGACCTGGATCAGGAGCTGGAACCTGAGTCAGAGCTGGAGCCCGAAACCGAGCCTGAGCAGGACCCTGAAACTGAGCCTGAGGCCGAGCCCCCGACTGAGACCGAGACCGACCTGGAGCTGGAGCTGGGGCCCAAAGCCAGGCCCAGGGCTCCCACTTTGTCTCGGCAGCAATACTGGCCTGTGTATCGGCCTGGGGCTCCCTCCCCCCAGTCTCAGCCTCAGCAGCCTCAAACACGCTCAGGGGAGAGGAGACATTACCATATAGATCCATAATCATCTGAGGGCAACTGCAATGAGGATGCCTGGGAGATGAACTGGAAATAAGGGGTCAGATATTTCTGACCTTGGCCAATCCTCCCACCCAGAAGGGTGGCTCAGTCAAGAGACCTAGACTAGATACAAACTGGCAGTACTTGCTTGGTGACTCCCCCACCTGCTGGCCTTCTTCCTTGCTCAGCACTGGGATCACCCTCCCAGGTCACATCACTAACTGCCAGCAATTATCTCTGAATTCCCTATCCAGGCTCCCCTCATTTCACCTTCAGCAGGTATTGTAGTGATGGATTTCCTTCTTTACATACCTTGTATCTCTGAGGTTTGTGCCAGACCATCTCTGACTTACTCCTCTTGTCTCTGTTCCCCTTTCTGCAAAGAGATGAGACTCGAATAAAATATATAACTTTAGTTACCTTCGGATCCTTCTTGCACCTCCTCCCTTCTCTGTATTCTGTATTCCTAAGGAAATGTCAAATGGGAGGAATTCCAGAAGGGAGTGGACACAGTGGAGAAGAGATGAGCAAGAAAAAGGAAAACTGAGTAGCATCTGTATTTTATATGCAAGGTATCATCACTGCACTGATGGGGAAATGGAGGAAATAGGCAGGTTAAGCCAGGCCAAAGGTAAGGCAGCCTGTGAGGCTTGTAGTACAAGGACCTGCTAAGCTGAAAGCAATTTTGCTGTTGCTCCCAGAAGTCAAGATCTTATCCTGCTGTTGGTTTCATAAGGCCAATTAGCTTTGCCAACTTATGGAGATGGTAGCTTTATGGAATTCTTTCTTGTCTTCAGATCCACACCCACCACTGCTTCTTTCTTGCAGGTGTTTAAGATATAGGCAATCTGGAATCTGTATTCTTGGTGGACCAAACTTAGTTAAAATCTATGACA
Source organism: Lepilemur ruficaudatus (assembly GCA_963574885.1). Classification (NCBI taxonomy): domain Eukaryota; kingdom Metazoa; phylum Chordata; class Mammalia; order Primates; family Lepilemuridae; genus Lepilemur; species Lepilemur ruficaudatus. The sequence goes on from CAUYRT010014476.1 coordinate 22,354, forward strand.
GCCACAAACTCCCTAGGAGTCGGAAAAGTCAATCACTACTAATTTTGTCCAAATCCATTTAAAAAATTCCCCCCTTCCCCATTAAAAAATGTCTAGTATTATTTTTTTCTTTTTTTTTCTTTTTTATCCTAACCACTAGATCATCAGGGATAGTATTACTAATAAACTATGACCAGAAGAAAAATACAGACCCCTGAGCAAAAGTATATGAAATCCTGAATTTTATTTCCAACTCAATAAACATGACTCCTCCTGCTTGGGTACTCAATTTCTCTTATTTGTTATATGAAAGAAACCTTTGTCAAAATATACACATCTCTTATCATAGAGATAGCACATGTATTCGCTCATTCTATAAGAACTTTAGTTAAGCATCTGCTACATGCATAGCACTTCAAACTGTGAGGTAGATAAAACAATATCATCCCAATTTACACATACATAAACTGAGACTCAGAAGTTTTGTAACTAGGCCAAGGTCACATACAACATGACCTCATATTTACAAAAAGAAGTAGGGCTCCTTCCGGATCACAGGCTTCATTTTCTTCGTGTTTACTGAACACGTTTATGGAACTCCTACTATGTGCCAGGCACTGTCCCAGGTGCTGAAGATATAGGATGAGCAGAACAGATGACAAAAATAATTGTGAAAAGTACCTTGAAGGTAAAATACAAGAAACTCTGAGAGCATACTTTGGGATGACTTGACCTAGTCTTGGGTGTCAAAGAACTTCTTCCTATGGCAATGACATATGACCTGGGATCTGAAGGATGCCTAGGAGTTAGGCTTAAAGCAAGTTGCAATGACTGCTAGGAGGGCAGAGCCAAATGGGAAACCAAGAGTGGAGACATGGGTAAAAACAAAACTTAAGCTGCATGCAGTGGCTCATGCCTGTAATCCTAGCACTCTGGGAGACCAAGGCAGGAGGATCACTTGAGGTCAGGAGTTCGAGACCAGCCTGAGCAAGAGTGAGATGCCATCTCTCCTAAAATTAGAAAAAAATAGTTGGGTGTGGTGGTGCATGTCTGTAGTCCCAGCTACTCTGGAGGCTGAGGCAGGAATATTGCTTGAGTACAGGAGTTTGAGGTTGCAGTGAGTTATGATGACACCACTGAATTCTAGCTGGGGTGACAGAGCAAGACTCTATCTCAAAAAAAAAAAATGTATACATATATATATGTACACACACACACACAATATATTTATATATATTCTGGTATAAACCCATAGCATCCAACCCCTCCTAAAGTGTAAAGAAAAATGGTTAACCAATTATAAATAGTACAGCATTCAAGAAAGGATAAAGTGATGAACAATTCAAAGGCTAAATCCTCTTTCAAAATGCAGATCACCTGAAATTCTAAGACATTTCAAACTTTTCAAAATGGTACAGTTTGAATTAGTTAGCTCACTTTTTACAGCATGGTCATCATGGTTTTATCTCTCTAATGAAAAACTGGAGAAAAATTCTAAAGACTTAAAAATCGGCAAAGACTCAATCTAAAAGTATAAATGTCTTAGCACAAATTTTTTCCCATTACTAAAACAAACAAAACCAAAAAACAAAACAAAACAAAACAAAAAACCCTCAAAGCAGCTTCCCTTAGGTATGATTTTTATATGTGAGGATCTAAGTTGATTTCATAGAACTTTGGAACTGCAGAAAAGTAGGTTTGGAAGAGACTGGTCAAAAAATAAAGTGACCCAAGGTAGCTGTCTCTAAATATGTTAGGTGTCACAAAGCTCAAGGGCTCGACTATATTGGATCTAGATTCAATTTTCATTTATTAGCACAAATAGAGAAAGTGATGGCATAATCCTAGGTTGTTAATAATCTTGGGGTCATAGAATCTCAATACTTGGAAGGACCATTTTTGGATCTTTTGGTTTACAGTTTTCATCAAAATTGGTAAAAATTTTTGGCCATTCTTCTTCAAATATTTATTCTCTCTCCCTTCTCCTTCAGGAACTCCACTTACATGTATGGTAGTCCACTTGAAGTTGTCCCATAGCAAACTGATGCTCTATTTATTTTTTCATTTTTCCTTTTTATTTTATTTACACTTTCTTTCTGTGTTACATTTTTTTTGTAACCAAAACTTTAATCCCAAGGATTCTCACAAAACATATTACAAATGACAGCATGGAAAAAAAAATCTTGCACAGTAACTCAAAGTTCAGCTCTACAATGTACCCTTAAGCTGGCAGGACACTGGAATTTTGATTATCTCAAATTTCCACATAAAGAACGTTACAAACACCTATGTATTCATATATAGCAATCACATAAGGAACTTAGGATCTAAAGCAAAGACAAACTTTCTTGGAATTTATCAGATTCTACACCAATTAGGCAACCTCTGCCCAGGGTGAAAACTAGTTGGATTTTTCCAAAACCTCTAATTTAGTGTAACAGTGTAGCTTTTATTTTTACCTGCTGGCTTGTTTCACAGCTGCTTTTAAAGACTGCTTGTTCAACTATAGCTGCGTACCATATCCCGGATACGGAAAAAAGTAAATCTTCGTTCAATTTTTGCCAATTTTGTTTCTGTATTTTAAAGAAATCCACATTTCAGCTGGGCAGGATTTAGAGGTTTATTATTAGTTTATGCAAAACTAAAAAGCAAATTCAATTTTGCTGGCAGAATTGGAAGGAAGGACAACTCATTTACTGAGTACACAAGACGGCGCAGATACTTGACGGGCATTACCACATTTAATCGGCACTTCCTCCACTGCCTCTCCTTGAGGTAGGGACAACTATCCTTTTTATCCAGGAGAAGAAGTAAGACCAGAAGTTTGCCCAAAGTCACAGCTATTCAGTGTCACTGTCAGAATTCAAACCCACATCGGATCCCAAAGATTAGGCCTTTACTCCATGCTGCTTCTTTGATCTGGGATAGGTGGCCTTTTGGTGCCTTTGGACCGAGAAACCCCCATCAGAGCCCTGGGCGCCTCTGCTCTTTGCCTGCTCTCCTTCCCCCCAGTGTACACACCCAGAGGCTGGCAGTTTTTACATTGGTTCATAATATCCCACATATATTCCCTGAGCACCTACTATGTATCTGACACCTTTCTAGGCCCTGGAGATACAGCAGTGAGCAAAAGTCAAACATCCCAGCCTTCATGAAGCTATTATTCCAAGCTGTGGTGGGGGCAGCCAAAACTAGCAAGCAAGCAGGCAAAGGAAAACGAAGGCCTCTCCCTCCCCAGCGCATCTCAGGTGCATTGCCAAGGGGCACCAAAATCTCCAAGGGGTCTAAACAAAGGAACATACTGAAATACTGGTATTTAAACGAGGAAAGTAACTTTAATGACTGGGTAACATGTCTTTTTGCAAGTCAAATGGCTTCCAATTATTTGATTTCAACAAAATTAAATAAAGACCCCTGGAGTTGTCAGCTGATGGGTCATTAAAATGAGTTTTGACTATTACTATGTGATTTTTGGCACATTATTTGGAAGGAATTCCAAAAAACAGAATGGTATTGCTATAGCAAAACCCTTTCCATTCCCATTTACTTATTTTATGTGAATAAGTTTTCTTAGCCAAAAAAACAGGAATGGAATGATTTAGGACTCAAGAAAAAATCACTTACTGAAATGCATTTAAAATTTCATTTGCATGATGCTGTATGTTACTTTGATTAATCATGTAATAATAATACTTGTAATGATAGGTAAGGATTTTTTTATTTGAAAATATCTTTGTATCTTTATTTCATCCAATTTTTTTAAAGTGTCTTGGATTTTGCTTTCTTTTTTTTGATAAATTTATTGAAGTATAATTTACATTCCATGCCATTACTCCATTTTAAGTGAACAAATAATTTTTAGTAAATTTGTACATCAAGTTGTACAGCTATTCATATAAATCAGTTTTAGAAGATTTCCTTCGCCCTATTAAGTCCCCTAATTCCCATCCCCAACTACATTTCAAGCATGCCCCTCCCCATCACAATGCTCTCCACATCCCTCGACTGTGGGTCTACCCCAAAGGGAGGCATTTTTGAAAGTGGATTTTATTCAAACCCCACAT
>CAUYRT010014477.1:0-27147 GCA_963574885.1 Lepilemur ruficaudatus
GTGTTGTGGGTTGAATTGTGTTCCCCCAAAAGATAGCTGAAGTCCTAACCCCCTGTACCTCTGAATGTGACCTTGTTTGGAAATAGCATTATTGCAGATGTAATCAAGTTAAGATTAGGTGGGACCTAATCCAATGACTGGCGTCCTTATAAGTAGAGGGAGATTTGGACACATGCAGGGAAGAAGGCCACGTGACAATGGAGGCAGAGATTGGAGTGATACAGCCAAAAGCCAAGGATTGCTGAGGTATGCTACAAAATAACAGAAGCTGAGACGAAGCAAGGACAGATTCTTCCCTAGAGCCTTCAGAGGCAGCATGGCTCTGCCAACATCTTGGTTTTAGACACCCTGGTTTCCTTGATTTTAGACTTCCAACTCTGTGAGAATAAATTCTCATTGTTTTAGGCCACTCGGTTTGTTATTTGTTATGGCAGCCCAGGGATCTAATACAATATGAATGAGGTAGTATGCTAAATTATGAATTTTATCACAAAACAGTCAACTTGTTTATGGGTATATGGGGATCTAATACAATATGAATGAGGTATTACGCTAAATTATGAATTTTATAAAGAAAAATAGTCAACTTGTTTATGGGTATACGTGAATCACCTTTGGGGACTTGAGAAATATTGAAGGGAAGGATGATTTTCAGAGTTCTGATTTCCCACTGGTAAAGTAACTAAGCTTGCAAAATTTGAGCAGTAATGTTAATGTGAACTCAATTGTACCCCCAGAAGAGTAAAGCTGAGGGGATTTCTAGTTTCTTAGGGGAACAATAATATGTACAAATATTTAATCATCACTAATATTTATCAAGTTGCAAGTACTAGTTTTAGTATTTTTATGTATTAACTAATTTAAACCCCCCAGTGACACTGTGAGGTACTGGATTGCTCAGGCTCTAACGGGGTCTGACCAGGAAACCCTACCTCAAATACTTAAAAAGGAGGGTATTTAATGCAAGAATTTTTTATACAGATGATGAAATTGATGGGAAGCCAACAAGTGATGTTGCAGCATCTTAGACGAACAGTAGCAGGAAGCTGCTGTCATTCCTAGGCTGGAAGAACAAAGGGAAGAGGCAGTATTGCAGAAGGTCAGAGGTGGTTACCACCTGATTAAAGTTGGAACCCTGGCAGATCCATCCTAAGAGAGCCTGAGCTGTGGAGAAAGTACAGCCACTGCAGGAGAGCCTGCCTGAGGAGGAGAGGGACCCCCTAGTTCTTTCTTCCTTCCACCCTCCACTCTCACATTATGCCACCCATTGGCTGAACCTAGTGGCAGCCAGTTGATATGGGACCCTGAGAAATGCAGCCTGAAGGGGAAACATCTTGTGCTACAGAACAGAGAAGGGAACAAACAGTTCCAGGATCAATTAGGTATGTGCTACTATTATCCCCATTTTCGAGATGGTGCAACTGAGGAAGAGAAGGGTAAAGTAACATGCCTGAGGTCACTCAGCTGGACCTGAGAGTCGGCTCAGGCAGTCTGGCTCTTAACCCCTGTCCACAGTGCTGCCGGACTAGATTCTGGAGAGTGGAGGCAGGGAGCCCGGTGTGGAGATTATTAGGATCATCCACCAGTCAGCAACTGAGAGCCGGGATTAGATTGATATCTGTGAAATTGAATAAAGTAAATTTCCTTGAAAAATATTACAAAAGTAAGAGTTGTTTGTTTAAGAAAATGAGAAAGGAAATAGCTTTTGGTCATATGAAAATATTTGAAAAGAGAGAGACAATTTATTTTAACCACAACACTATTCAATTTCAAGCCAGAGAGTAAGTGAGGCAGCATGACGAAATAAAAAAAAAATCCCATATTCATTATAGAAAATATCACCTCCACAAAATAATTTAAGATGTCTCTGAAAGGCTGCATTTTCCTTTTGTGAAACTTCCAAAGTTGCTTCTCTTTTATGGCTTCCTTTTATAATTTGCTTTAAGACACAAGCTGGTTATGCTATTCTCAAGAAAAAACAGTATTTTAAGATAATTTTTTTTCTTGGCAACTTGGAAACCATGAGCCTAAGATGACAGCATTAAAATTAGAAGTGTTGTTTTATGCACAATTTACTTTCTAGTCTAGGGGGCATGGAATAAAATAAGAAATAATTAACTGGACTAGGAAAAACTGTTGCATTTTTCTTTCTTTTTTTAATGATTTGTTAGCTAAGTTTAATTAAGAAAACCAACAAGTCTGCTAGAAACTGATAATTACTTGAATAATGAGTGATACAAATTCTTTCTAAAATTATAATTTGCGAAAGAGGAAAAACCATCTAAAGGAAGCCTAAATGTTCTTTTTAATAAATGTGGCATATGGGAGAGACACTGCATATACAGATTAAGTAGAGAGTGAGCATCTATTTCAACTTAACCAAAACAAATTCTAATATGGATGATACAGAAAACCCTGAATTCCCTTTTACTTCAATAACTGCATTTTCCCATTGACTTGAATTATCCAGATGATTGCTTAAACTGTCTCCTGTACTCTGCCCGTGTAGCTGAACATAGGGTGTGATGATTTCCATCTCATGCAGGTGAGCTAAAGCAAAACTATCCAGTAGATTCCAGTCGAGTAGATCTACACTTTCCTTCAGCATTAGATACTATTAAAAGAACACTTTCTCACCATCAAATTGGTATTAAATGATCAACACTTAAGTGCATATATAGTAATAACACTCATCAGGTGTCGGGCAGATGGGGGGGGTGGAAGGGATGGGTATGTACACACCTAATGGGTGTGGTGCGCACTGTCTGGGGGATGGACACACTTGAAGCTCTGACTTGGGTGGGGCAAGGGCAATATACATAACCTAAACATTGGTATCCCCGTAATATGCTGAAATAAAAAAAAATTAAAAAAAAAGACTACCTTCTCTGTGTCAGTAATGGAATACAACAAGGATACCAGTCTTTAGTTTCAGGCAATGGAAAATATGTTGGGTACAAATGTCTGCAGAGTTTGAGTTATAAACATCCCTATCCATTTAATCTACTCAGGCACAGTTTGGATAATCATTGGGCAGGGCCATTGTAAAGAACAGCCTCAAATTAAGCATCCAATTGGATTATTCAATTGAGGTTCTATTCAACTCTGTGATTACATAAGTGTACGACATCTAAGAATTTTGTGTTTCCAAACATAATTGAATCTTGTGGGATTAAAAGTAGTCCCTTAGGCTGGGCACGGTGGCTCACGCCTGTAATCCTAGCACTCTGGGTGGCCGAGGTGGGCGGATCGCTCCAGGTCAGGAGTTCCAAACCAGCCTGAGCAAGAGTGAGACCCCTGTCTCTACTAATAATAGAATGAAATTAATTGGCCACCTAAATATATACATAAAAAATTAGTCGGGCATGGTGGCTCATGCCTGTAGTCCCAGCTACTCGGGAGGCTGAGGCAGTAGGATCGCTTGAGCCCAGGAGTTTGAGGTTGCTATGAGCAAGGCTGACGCCACGGCACTCTAGCCCGGATAACAGAGTGAGACTCTGTCTCAAAAAAAAAAAAAAAAAAAAAAGTAGTCCCTTAATGGTCCTGCTTTCTGTGGGAGTGATTAATAAAGTGATCCTGAAGGAAACAGAAGCTTATGTTCATTTGGATCTATTCTATTTTGTTTCCTTTTATGTATATTTGGATGGCAATTTTAGTTAAGGAGCTGTTCTCTGACATATATTCACCTAAGAGCAGAGAGTTTAGACTGCAAAGGAAAATGGATTTTACTGAAATCAGCATTTCTAAACTTGGAACACCTGCAGAATTACTCACGAACAAAATAATTGGTGCCATTGAATTTTGTTCAACATTTTGAAAAAGTTGAAGTAAATTTTAAAGTAAAAAGAAATTTAAAAATTTAAAATATTTCAATATCCAATTGAAATATCCATTCCCACCATTGCAGGGAATGAAAAGAGGTAGGTTCACTAACCTGGGAGCTTAGCCCTATGTTTCTGGTGCTCCAACCATCTCCTCTGGTATGGTGGCTGGTATAGGCATGGCTGGCCATCTCTCCAGGGACATGCTGTATGGCTGGATCTGGAACTGCCAAAAGAATCTGGAGGCTATAGCTACAACTGTCCTCTGTTATTTGAGCAATGCTGACAGGAATCAGAACAGAAAATAAGTCCTTCCTCCTCTCTTTCCACCTTATGAGAAAAAAGTGAGAAGGTGGAATCCTTGATCTTGTCCAATTGGTCAGGTCTCCTATTGGCAGAGCTAATCAGGAAGCTATGCTCAAGGAAGTGTGGTATCTGTAGTTTCTATGCCCTACTTCCAGCATCAAGTAAGGGAGGGCTTGAGGCTGAGAAGAATAGGTAAATAATCTGCACAGATGCTCCTAATTGTAAGATATCTCATTATTTTATCTATCACTAGGAAAGAAAACCCCACAAACTACAACACAATGCTTTAACAACTTAGAATTTTCCTGCAAATTTTTGCCCTTGGTGCCATCAAAGTGTTGTGAAGCCACATTTCTTGAAGTGTCCTTTGCTATTGTTCCTTGTATTTTTCCTCTCAGTTGCAGACTTCCATTCTGCAAATTTCAATGCTAGTGTTTTTATTATCTTACCAAAAGATGTCTACTCAAGGTTTTCAGACAACAATCAGTGTTATGGGCTGAATTGCATCCCTCCAAAATCCATATGTTGAAGCCCTAACTCCTAGTACCTCAGAATGTGATTATATTTGGAGATAGGGTCTTTAATTAGATGATTAAGTTAAAATGAGGCAGTTAAGGTGGACCCTAATTTAATCTGATTGGAGTCCATATAAAAAGAGGAAATTTGGACACACAAAAGAGAAAAAGGAATGAGAAAATGCCATCTGAGGGTACAGAGAGACATTGGCTGCCTGTAAGCCAAGGAGAGAGGAAAGAGGACCTATGAGAAAACAACCTTGCCAACCTTGATCTTGGACTTCCAGTCTCCAGAACTGTGAGAAAATCAATTTCTGTTGTTTAAGCACCCAGTCTGCGGTATTTTCCTATGGCAGCCTTAGCAAACTAACACAACGAGGAAAACATTTTAAACAAACATTTAAAGTCATACTCTAAAGGGCCAACAATTCACATAACTCCCCAAAGGGCTAACGATGTGAACATCTGTGAAAAGTTCACACCCGTGCAATTAGAATTACATTGTCATTGTGGCCTGTCCAATTGTAAGACACAGCCTGACTTCTGAGATCTGAACTGAGAAAAAAAATGTACATTTCAGACTTAATGGAATAAAGTCATTCCTTCGGTTTTTCACCTTTCATGTGTTACAATTTCCTTTCAAGTCTCTTCTTTCCAGACTCTGATCTTTTCTTTTGTCAATACTTAATATTTAGGCCAGGTACGGTGGCTCACGCCTGTAATTCTAGCACTCTGGGAGGCCGAGGCGGGCGAATCGCTCAAGGTAGGAGTTCGAAACCAGCCTGAGCAAGAGTGAGAACCCGTCTCTACTAAAAAAATAGAAAGAAATTAATTGGCCAACTAAAAATATATAGAAAAAGTTAGCCAGGCACGATGGCGCATGCCTATAGTCTCAGCTACTCAGGAGGCTGAGGCAGAAGGATCGCTTCAGCCCAGGAGTTTGAGGTTGCTGTGAGCTAGGCTGATGCCACAGCACTCTAGCCTGGGCAACAGAGTAAGACTCTCTCTCAAAAAAAAAAAAAAAAAATTTAGTGAGTTCTAAACATATGTGTTTGTGTGAATTGACTCAGGAATCCAAATAAGAGAAAATGGATAATTTAGTATTGAGCTGCAAATTAAAAGCAACTCGTGTAGATATGATTTTAATACACAAATTAAGAATCTTCTTGCCAGAATAATTTAGTGTGTGCAAGTAGATGGAATCTTAATGGTGCTGAGTGAAGTGTAGCTATGGGTGAGGGAGGAAATCGATGCAATCATTCCATGGATTCACCCCACTTCGGTCTGGGCAGCAAGATGAAGGGTAGAGTGAGGATTTCTGCTTAGAAGCATACACAGCAATTTCTGTTATATTATTTTATCTAGAAGTTCAGGCTTTTGCATTTAAAATGACTTGCAAATATAAGATTCTGTTATATCCAGAATGTTTGTGAAAATAAATCCTTTAAGTTCTTTTCATTAAGCTGCCAACTTTTCATCTCTTTGTTGTTCTTATTCATCTCCTCTAAGGCTCCTGGGAAAAACATGCTTTTCTAAAAACATATATATAAGCAAGTTAACAGAATATTATGGTGTCATCACAGAGAAAAATAATCCTCAGACAAGGGATTTCAGCTTTTGCCAACTTGAGAACAATTAGTAATTTTCTTCTATGCAGTCCCACTGGGGTGAAATGTCCCCATTTATAAGTGCTGTACCCAAACTGTAATTAAGCAATTATCTTCTACTTTCCAGCACCGAATTCTTTCTTTAATTATATTCTGGACTCCGCTTGAATAGGATTATTTTCAGATGCATTCAATCCTTCGTCCTGGTGCCCAAAACTCCATCACCTTTTGGCTTCTTCATGCATTCAACCCATTCAGGTGTTGTGTCATTAGAAACTTTTGCTGGCAACTAAGAGAAAATGAGAGTCAAACTGGCTTCAACAATAAAGGGGATTTATCGGCTCACATTACCAAAAAGTCCAGAAATAGGACAGGTCTTACGCATGGTTTATTCTGGGTTCTACTTCCTTTTGTTGCAAGCCTCTGTACTTTTCTTTCTTAGGTTTGCTTTCTGAGCCCTCATGGGCACATAATGGCAGCCGGGGTGGGTGTAGTTTCTATAATTACTGAGCAAAATTGCTGTGTACTGTGCAGACTGGACTACCCCCATGCAAATCTTTGTTCTAAGATAAAGAAACACCTGGTTGGTTTATATGGGAAATTACCTTTGACAAAAGAGTTGGGATTTTTATGATGAGTTTACTCAATCAAATCCTTCCCTAGAGCTGGGGTTAGCGTAGTAGAGTAGATATTGGGGAGCTAACCACAATATACTTTCTAAGCTGAAGATTATTTCACTTTCCCCTTGGTATATTTTTTCTCATACCCTGCAAGGTTTTTCTCCTTATTATTATTGTTTTTTTGGGAAGGGAAGGGAAGGGTAGGGAAGGGAAGGCCCCCCCCCTTGTTTTTAAAATGTAATTAACACCTTAAATCTTCTCTTTAATTTTCATTCATTAAATTTCTTGCCACTTGGGTCTTGGAACAAGGAAGAGCATCCTGGCTAAGATTCCTTTATCCCAATCAGATGTGACCTGCTGGTCCTGAACACTGCCATTTTAGGATGGTTATCCGCTTTGTGCCTAGTTTTTACTCAAAGTAGACCCCTTTTCTCATCTAATCAAGTGGGTACATAAAGAATGAGAAAAGCAAAAACAAGCTTTCATGTTCTTTCTTGTGCTCCCTAGATACAGTGGAGAGCAGAAGGAGGTATGATGAGCATATCTTAGCAGCTGACAGATCCACAAGGACCTGGTTAGGCCTCCCCTGGTCAGGGAAGCTTCATCAATTGTGTCAACAGGCTGCAAGTGTAATAGAATATAATCTCGAGTGTCTAGGAGAGAGAGCCAGGGGATTTGCCACTTTCACAGGATATTCAATTAAAGTCAAGTAAAGTCTTGAAAGGTATTTGGGGATGGGAATTAGGAGTCTCAATAGGGGGAAGGAAATGTTCTAAAACTGACTTATGTGAACAGCTGTACAACTTGGTAAATTTACTAATAATCATTTAATTGTACACTTAAAATGGAGTAATTGCATGGTATGTAAATTATACTTCAATAAAGTTGTCTTTAAAAAAAAAAAGTCAAGTAAAGTCAAAGTTGTTAATAATGGCCAAGAACTCAGGGGCTACTCTGGGAAAACAAACATAGTACAACAATCCTGTCAAATTATGTTACTAAGTGACACTACATTCTTAGAATTTGAATACAGCATTTGTCCTTAAAGAAAAACTATAGCATTATAGTCATGTTGCACCCTTCTTGTGTCTTAAGTCTGGCAGGTTTTGACTAATTGGGGAACAGATCTGGTAACCACACTTGTATGGGTATAACATAAGCCATCCAGTGGAGTCAAATGGTTATTTATAAAATATTAACACATTTAATCTATATATTGCTATGTTTTATTGCAAGCACTACCAGACTGATAAAAATGCTAAATTAAAAAGGGGTTAATCTTCAGACTCATTGAATTTTGATTCTGAAAAGAACAAGGTGGCTGGCAGAGTTTGTAATAAAATATAGCAATGTTCTCCTCACACACATTCTCTTTCTTCAACTCTTCCAACAGGGTAGTTATATTATAATGTTGTGTTAAATCAATATTGTGTTTCCATTATCATATCTATGTAAATATTACCCCTGACTGAGCCAAGTTGTATAATATGATTGCATTTCCTTTCTTGTACCTCCTGTTACTTTGTCCTGGAGTTTTAATAATTTCTCCATCTTTTCTGTTGCTCAGTTCAATCTTTAGACGTCACGAATTCTGCTTCCCCACTCTCAGTCTTTGCCTGAGCTGAGAAGCTCTTCTCCGCACAGCCCAGCATACCAGCAACCACCAACTCTGTTTTTCCCCAGGGAAGTCGTCCTGAGCTCTGCCTCTTCCTGCGCTTCCAAGGACTGGTTGCTTCTGAGGCCACTGCACAGTTGTACCTTGGGACTTTCTCCAAAGCTGAGATTTCTGAGAAAGCAAAATAATAACATTACCCTGGAAGATACAATGGACCCTATCAAAAATCTGTCCCTGTTACTGTTGATGGACAGGCTCATTGGAAAGGCTCAAGACCTAGAAAATGAGTATCAAAGTCATGTTTTTATCAGAGGGAATGAGACTTGTATGCAGGTCTCATTGTTGAAATGAACAAACAAAAATCCATGTTCTGCTTTTCCATATTATTACAGCTGGATGACCATCTATATTTAGTATTTTTATTGGGTTTATCCAACTGTATCTCTCCTTTCCAATTGTTTTTCTATTTACTCGATGCTGTTTCCCTATCTTCCTGGCCACAGATTTTGATATCATTTCTGTGTTCTATTTGATCTCTCCTCTGAGACCTCAAAGTTGTCATACACAGTATTGGGGCTTAGAACACAACACCCTAACGTATGGTGCCTTGAAATGCTAAGTAGTTTTGACCTAAAGGAGACTGGGAAGGCCACAGGGGCAAAAAGGTTTCTCTGACCTTCTCCCTGCCTCCTTTCTCCATCAAAGCAAGTCATAGAAACCAGAATTCCTCACCCCTGAAGCAAGTCATAAAACCTAGGAAGGTCACTCTCCGAACTTCATCCTTCTCCCCTGAAGATCCTCATGTGTCCTGCTGCATGCCTAGAGGGAAGGAATGTCACATGGAGACACAGAAAAGAATCTGAACACACAGGCCTTGCTGAAGTTCCCCCCAGTTTATTACCATTAGCTCATACCATTTTCATTCAATCAGGTTTTTCCACAATGATTCATTTCTTTCATCAGACCTAGAATAAAAAGATACAGTTTTCCCTGGGCCTTAGAGTCTTCATTTCTGAAGTCTTCCATGTCATATAAAAATAAATAAATTTGTTATGCTTTTCTCTTGTTGATCTGTCTTTCATTAGAGGGGTGTCAGCCATGAGCCTTGCCATGAGTGAGGAAAAGTTATTACTTTTTCTCCCTTACAACCATTTAGCCTCTTTTCTACCCCTTCAAACTTGTCAACTGTTGATTAAATCAATAAAGTTGAAAATATATGAAAAGATTGATTAAACAAATGTTAAGATATGTATATAATTAATCTAAATATCTTATATACTATATTGAGTTTGAAGTAGCATGTGTTTAATAAAGCACATATCAGCATTCCAAGCTTAATTTTAAAAAAATTAGAAAGGTGCTCAGAAATGCATACAGTACATCCTTATAAAGTCTCTTATGTCAGCTATTAATGTTGACATTTATCAATCAACGATATCATTGGATACTTACCTGTCCATTGATTTGAAGTGGTCATATGAAATTCACCCCTAACTGAACCAACCTGAATATACGTGAAACATATTTGAGCATATAGACGTGTATGTGTGGAAAGAGAGATGGCTTGATAGGCATCTGTATTTATTATGTGCTAGGCACTGTTCTAACTGCTCTACTTGCATTAGCTTGTAAAATAAAATTAATGGGAGGCCAGTAAGCTTCTGCACTAGGCTGTAACAGACAAATCCAAAGTATAGTCACTCATACTCAGGCTAAGTTTCCATGTCACCAAACCAAAACCTAAGCTGTTTGCTTGTAAGACCTTATCTTCTGAGAATTCAAGAGAGAAATGATAGACCAATCCCTCCAAACAGGGCAGTTTTCCAAAAAATAGGAGATTCACAGTAACCAATCAAAAGGGACCCAGTCAGCTGAGCCAGCATGATAAAGAAAATCCCCTTTGCTTTAACCCAGACAAGGAAAGTAACTTTGAAATGACCAATTCACTTTTTTTCCTTTATTTCTGCTTTCTTCACCATTTTCTGCCTATGAAGTCCCCCCATCTGCTCAACTCAGCCGATTATCTTTCTATTTTGCAGATGGGATGTGGCCCTGTTCATGAATTGCTAATAAAAGCCAGTTAGATTTTTAAAATTCTATTTCTTAAAATTTTATTCTCTGACAAACTTAATGAGTCCTCATTACAATATCATGAAATAGATAATGCTGTGAACTCCAGACAGGAAAACTGACGTTTATGTGACTTGTCCAAAGCAAGATAGCTAGCAAAATGGTAAAGCCCGGTTTTTAGTCCCCTGACTGATGACCCTGACTCATGTCTGGGGCTCTCAGCACACTACACCACAGAGCTCTAACATGCTCTAAGACCACAGAGCATGTGTTAGAACATGACAAGAATCTGGATATTATTGATTGGGATTCATGTGTGGAGTGTTGATTTTCAAGTACCGCCTTATACTTGATCTTAGCCAAGAGATGGAGAAGCAACTCACGCACTACATTATAATCAGCATGTATATGAACACTCTCTTGTGTGTCTTTTGGTGAACATATGCACACATTTCTCTTGGGTATACCTGATAAAGGGATTGTTAGGTCACATAGTAAGTGTACCTCCAACTTTGGTAAATACTGCCAAAAATTTTCCAAACGTACCAATTCATACTTCTTCCATTAGTGGTGTTTGACATTTCCAGTGGTCCCTATCTTTGTGAACAACTGATATTGTTGGTTTTTATCATTTCAGCTTTTTTGGTGGGTGTCAGTGGTGTCTCATTGGGGTTTCAGTTTGAGTCTCTTGATGTATAACAATATTGAGCGCCTTTTAATATGTTTATTGGTCACTTGGATGCCTTGTTTTGTGAAGTGTCTATTCTAATTTTTTGCCCATTTTTCTATTTGGTTGTCTCAATGGTCATAATTAGTCACCTGGATTATAATTTGGGGCCACATTTTTAAGAGCATAGATCAATCTCACTATTGTAGGGCTGGACCTCTTGCCTGTGAATAATTGTTGCAGTTTATTGAGGGTAACTGAGTAGTTCCAAGCTGCCTAAGGGAAAAATGCCTCTCAACTTTTCTCCACAAATTAAAATCTGTCATAGCAATATATACATATTTTTTGGCGACTAGTATTTAATACTTGACATGTCATTGAGGTATTTTTGTCTATCCCAATGGCCATATGCTCCCAAGTGACAACTCTGAGAATGCTCACCCCTTGGAAAAAAGCTGACCTGTCACTACTTGACATATGGTGAGTGGTGGGTGGAACCTTGCTTCCCTGTAGGGCATCTTCCCCCCACTGCCTTCCTGGTAAGGTCAGCATATTCTGGGGCATGTGTCTATCTAATTCTTACAGCAGTGACACTTCCCTTTCCAGCACAGCAAGAAGCTGAGCTTATATCAGTTGGTGCACTAGAATTTCTTTACATGGCATGAACTGGGAAATGACTTTGTAAGAAGCAGAGGTTTGAGTATTGTTTCATCATTAAAAGGCAGGAGTAGAAGTACCATGAACATGTAAATAATTATACAGGATCCACTTTTAAGGTTGTCATGAGGTTAGAGGTAATGCATGCAATGTGTCTAACCTGGGGAGGTATTCCAACTGTGAACAAAGGGCATAAAAGACCTTGTTTCTGTTATCTATGGCACATTACAAACTACCCCCAAACTTAGTGGATTAAAATAGCAATGATCTATTTCTCATATTCTATGGATTAACTGGACTTTACTGGGCAGCTCTTCTGCTTCACATGGTGTAGACTGAGGTCACTTATATGGCTACATTCAGCTGGAAACTTGACTGAGATTGGAGTATCCAGAAGCACCTCTCATTCTCTAGGTCCTTGATCCATGTAGGGACAAAACATAGAAGTAGACAAAAGCCTCTCTCTTTTTTTTTTCATTTTTGATAATATGGCTCTGAGTTTGACTTAATCCCACAATGATCACAGGAGAAGCTTCTCCACATTCCATTGACCAAAAAGCTTTATTTTCTATTACTGGGTGACATATGAATACAAACTTAGCTGCACAAAACAACACCCATTTATCATGTCACAGTTCTGCAGGTCAGAAGTCCAGACAATCTCTGCTGAGCTCTTTGCTTTTAAGGCCTCAAAAGGCTGAAGTTGGCTTAGCTGGTACTTGTCTGGAGGCTTGAGGGAAGAATCCAAGCTCACTACATTTGTTGGCACAATCCAGGTCCCTGTTTCCTTGTTGGCTGTCTGCTGGGGGCCACTCACTGCTTCTAAAGGGTACCCATATTTTTTATCATTGTGTCCTCTCCCTTTTCAAACCAGCACCAGCACCAGCACATTTGAACCTTCCCCGGCTTCAAATCTCTCTGTCTCATTCTGTCACCAGCCAGAGACAGCTCTCTGCATTTAAGGATTCCTGTGATTAGATCAGGTCCACCCAGACAATCCTCCCTTTTTTTGTTGCTGTTATTTCTAAATTATTTTTTAAAATTTTAATTGACAAAGATTATATATATATATTTATGGGGTGCAGTGTGATATTTTGATGTATGTATATATTATAAAATGATTAAATCAAGCTAATCAACATGTCTACTATCTCTCGTGCTTATCATTTTTTTTCAGGGGGTGGGAACATTTAAAATCTACCCTCTTTGCAATTTTGAAATGTACATTACATTACTAGTAATTATTGTCACCAGGCTGTGTGATACATCTCAAAAACTGATTCCTCCAGTCTAACTGAAACTTTATACCCTTTGACCAGCATCTTCCAATCCCTCCCTCTCCTGTCCCCAATCCCTGGTAAACACCATTCTATTCTCTACTTCTATGAGTTTGACTTTTTTAGATTCCACATATAAGTGAGATCATGTGGTATTTGTCTTTCTGTACCTGGCCTATTATACTTAGCGTAATGTCCTCCAGGATAATTTATGTTGCCAAAAATGGCAGGGTTACCTTGTTTTCTAAGACTGAATAGTATTCCATTGTGTATATATGCCACATTTTCTTTATGTGTTCATATGTTAGTGAACATTTATGTTGATTTCATATCTTACCTATTGTGAATAATGCTGCAATGAACATGAGAGTGCAGATATCTCTTTGACTTACTGATTTCAAGTTTTTGGATATATTCCCAGAAGTGAATCACCCTATCTTAAGGTCAACTGAGCCATACAACATAACACAATCATGGGGTGGGTACCATTTTCGCAGGTCACAGGACCAGCCCAGATTCATGGGGAGAGGATGGGAGGGTGGTATATGTGTATAGGAAGGGCAATTTTGGAAGTCATAGTTACAAATTAATTATCACAGGCTAGTTTTGACCAATCAGATAGTGGTTGTGGATCTTTGAAAGAGTTGTATAACCAAGCAAAGTGAGCAGCAGAAAGTTTTATGACTTTCTCAGCAGTTTCCTTCCATTTCTTTGAAATGGGTAACCCTAGACATAGGACCCATAGCACAGGTCTTCATCTGTCCTCTTCACTGCTGCATTCCTCATGCCTAAAAAGTGTCAAAGTTCAAATAAGTGTTTGTTTAGTGAATGAATTACCATTTACAATGTGAAGTGGTCCAAACCTAGGCATAGGGTAGACATGGGATAAACTTTGAAAGGTGATGTTTATTCAACTCTTTTGTTCTCAGAGTGCTCTCATACAAATTAGTTATCAGTGAACAACTCTGTATTGAGTGCCTGATCAGAGCAAGGCAGATCCTGGAGGGAGAGTCACAGAAGAGCTCATTTCTACTCTCAGGACCAGCTTACAATCTACTTGAGAAGAAAAAGTGCACAGAATAAAGACCATGGACAATGTCAGTCAGTAGAATTATTTAGTGAGAAATAAATTCAGTAGAGAATATGCTGAAGTAAAAAAATAAATAAATATTCAGAGGAGGGAATGAATGCAGCCTTTAATGGAGGAAGTGCATTTGATTTGGGTCTCAGAGAGTAAGCAGAATTTGGATGCACACAATGGAAGGTGAAGGTAACCTTAGAAGGGAAAAATAAGCTGCACCAAAGCAGTAAGATGAGAAATAAATCAATGTATGTTTAGGGAATAAAAAGAAAAAAGTTCATATGGTTGAGAGGGATGGATTAGAGGGACACTGGGTAATACATTAGAAATGTAGGTGGGAACCTAGTTGTGGAGGGTCTAGAATTCTAGCCTAGAGAATTGGACTTTACCTTAGACAATAAGGAAGTGGAACAGATGGTTACTTTCCAGCTCGTATCCCTTAGACCATTTCGGCATGCTCTATCAACTTCCAACTGCCAGTTTTTGTACTCTCTGCCTTAGGACTTTTCTGGAACCTTGAAAAGCTGCTCTGGCTATGCGTGACAGTCAAAAAGTACTGTGCACTTAAATCTCTTCCCCACGGAGTAGTCCTCAATCAGTGACTGATGGGAAAGTAGTGTCTTAATACCCTCACTCAGTGCATGAGTTTCCTAGGACGTCCATAACAAAGTATGACAAATATATGGCCTTAAAATATAATGACAGAAATTTATTGTCTCACTGTTCTGGAGGCTGGAAGTCCAAAATCAAGTTGTTGGTAGGGCCATGCAGGGCTCTGAGACTCTGGCTAGAATTCTTTCTTGCCTCTTTCTAGCTTCTGGTGGTAGTTGTCAATCATTGGTATTCCTTGGCTTGTAGTAACTCCAATCTATGCCTCCATCTTTACATGGTATTCTTTCTTTGCACCTTCATACCGTCTTCTTATAATGACACCAGTCATATTGAATTAAAGGCCTACCATACTCCAATACGACTGCATAGTAAATAATTACACTTACAGTGACTCTGTCTCTAAACCACGTCACATGCTAAGGTACTAGGGGTTAAGACTCAACATACGTTTTGGAGGGACACAATTCAACTCAACATTTAGGATGGGAAGATTCTGCAGTATGAGTTTCACGCCATTTCCCAGAGTTTCTGCATAGGATTAAGCTCCGGTTGCCCGCTGTCATAGGTGACTCTGTAACACATGCTTATTGGCTGCCTTCTCTTCCCCCATCACTACCCTATTTCCCAGCTAGTGGTCCCTGCATCACTTAAGTAAATTGTGCACTCAGTCCTTGTCTCAGATCTGTTTCTGGAGGAAAACAAACGAACATAATGAGTCACTAAAGATACTTGATGGTGGACTGACACACTCAAAATTCACCTTGTGGACTTTAGTTGGCAGTGTAACAATCTTGAAGATTGGTGGGTGGCACATAAAGTGTACTGGAGTTGAATAAAGGCAAAGTGATGCTGCATTTATTTCAATTCTACACTGGGCATAAAAGAGATAGACCTTGTTGGTACACAGGAGGGTATCTGACTTCCTATAAACCCTGTTGGTATCTGTTTCTCAAGTTCTGATTAACACCAGAAGGTTACACACCTCCATCAAGCACTCTAACAAATAGCTTTAAGCCCTTAATTATATTATCTGAGATTTATACTGTTTATAAAAACAGTCTTGGTAGAGGAGAGGTTCAACTCGGTCAATTTAAGGATCATTCCTTTATATGGTTTAGCTTCAGGGTTTCTTGTACTCCTAGCTTACCTAAGGATTGTGAAACATGTTATTTCTGAAAAATTCTCTTTGTACCAATTCCTCCATCAATTTAATTTAGCACTTATTAAATATACTGCAAGGAGTTATTGTTTCAAAGCAAGAAAGTAGAAAACAAATGGTTGTGCCTCAAAAAGCAAAACTCAGTCTCTGTGTCCTGTGCCTTTCAGAGAATTCTCCAGTAGTGATCATGAATGCAATAGTTATAAATCTCTTTCACATATGAACAGTCATTTGTGACAACCTTGAAACTAAGATCTAGATGAGCAAAGAAATACATAATCAACCCTCTGATCTTTGTGTAATGGTCCTTTCTGATTCATTTAGCAGCTGAATCTCTGAGAACTTGCTCCCTGTTTTCTTAGCCAGCAATTTGGCCAGGAGTGGAATCCTTTGTCTGTAAGGTCACGTCTTTTTGGAGCACCGTATCTGAGATCATGCCCTCCACGTTTATCTAGCTGTGACAGCATTAACACTAGAGCTGAGATGAAGGGGCTCACAAGGTTCAGTTTCTGATTAGGTGTGCTGTTTTTATGCTGCATGGCTTATAGCTTGTGTGTGTTTACTATATCAAATATTGTGTTCTGTGTTGTATTCCAGCAATGGGTCATTTATATATGTAACCTCAACTCTTAGCATTGAGATTTACCCATAGGAAATGCTTAATATATGCTTGTTAAATAAACGGATTGCTTAGAAATCTCCTAAGATGACGTATACAACAGAAAATAAAACCCTGATGGGTGAGCTTAGAGTTGAACATAAAGCATGGAAGATGAGATTGGCCATCATGAAAACGAGCCACATAATCAGCTGCTAAGAATGTTGACTATGCATAAAGAAAGTATGAAAATAAGGAATCATAGCTTTGTCTAGGTACATTTTAGTGGTGATGTGTTTGTAAGCTGACTATTTAATTTGGGTGGACAAATGATATTTACTTAACAAGGGAGCTGGGGAGTAACAACGTAAGAAAAAGGAAATGGAGTGAAGAGATCTTAGCAAATGTGTTTTGTTCAGTAGTGATGGCTGCTTTGCATCAAATAAAGCCCAATTCCTAGAGGAGGTTACCCTTGCTTAGAAAAGCATCTGTTCTACTCATGATATGTATGTGTGTATATAAATATGTATGCATGTGTGTGTATATATACACACATACATGTATATATATACACACACACTATATGTACTACATATATACTATATATACACACATTACATGTATATACTCTCCCTCTATATATACACTATATATATAATCTCTTTCTCTCTCTCTCTCTCCAATCTTTGTGTAATGGTCCTTTTTTATTCATTTAGCAGCTGAATCGCTGAGAAAATGCTTCTCTGTTTTTCTTAGCCAGCTCTCTGGCCAGGAGTGGAGTCTTTTGCCTGCCCACATACACATACATACACACACACATATGCACACACACACATATATATGAATAATATACAAGGGCTGTCTGAAAATTATCCAGCCATTGTTAATATAACAAGAATGGTTATGTGGCTGGATACTTTCTGGACAGCCCTTGTATGGCTCTCCCCAGTATATATGTAGGAAATTACTATGTACTACACTATACCAGATACTACAGTACTATACTATAAATATATACATGTACACACATGTGTAACTTACTGTTGATATTGTATTAAGCCATTACACCGTTAATACCATAGTGGTCATGTAATGGTTAAATCGTCATGTCTTTGGCATGCTTTACTAATGGATGCTTAGTGGTGTTAGCCAGGGAGAAACACTATGTTGCCCGGAGTAGGGAGCCAACATGGAGGAGTGTTCTGCTGAACGAGGCTGGAGGATCAGAGAGATATGGGTCATCCCTGGGTTCACAAACAAAGCAGGTGGCTTTTTTTGTTGTATGTACCAGAGAAGCAAAGCCTCTGTAAAGATTACACTGAAGGAGAAGGTTATATGGTGGCAGATGCAAAAACCCAGAATTATTTTCAAAGACCCTGAAACAATACAGTAGCCACCATCGGTAGAGCTCCTACTCTGTGTCAAATATCACATGAGCCTCACCGGTAAACCTCAGCACGATGCTGTCTGATAGGTGTGCCTACATTTTAGAGATGAGAAGGCAGATGTAAAGTGAGCTATAGGTAACAACTTGTAAGAGGCAGAACAAAGATTCAAAACCAGGCTTGTGTGGTTTCACAAATCTGAAATCTTCACAATACACTGCCATGTAATGCCTTAGCACAGAATAGAACAAGACAGGCTCTACCTGATATGTCAAACAGGGCCAGCAAGCTTGTCAAATGGAAGAGGAACTCAGACCAGGAAATTATCACTATAGAGGTTCCGGGCTGTTAAGAGATTGCTAATAAGGAACAACTTGGACTGGGATTAGAATCCACTGAATATCCCTGTACTTGTAAATGAGTAACTCTATTTGTGTCATTTAGGAATGCATATATTTAAAAAATTTCTTTCAAAACTTATCACAGATATTGATCTTGCTCTAAACGGAGAATCTAAAACTCTGCCCTCCAGAGCAGCCAAAACCCTTTGATTAGTGACCCTTGATTAAGACTGCTGACATAGGGCTTGGTCACTCTATAGGCTGCAGTTGCCTCAAACAAACAACAGTTGCAACAGTTGTCTTCAAGGAATTTCTCTCTAAGAAAAATGGCCTTAAACTTGTGAGAACTGACCACACTTGTACCCTTTCTATGAGAACTCCTGCATTTTGTCACACCATGAGACCAAAAGTCTCCAAGTTTATGAAACATGGAGTGGTCTTCACATGTCCTATATAACAACGTGTCATTTGAGACTGACATGACAAAACAGAGTATATAGAGAAACACTCAGTAAGATTTATAAAAGGGATTAGCATTTAAACAAATAAAAATAACACTTATGGTCCCATCAGAGAGACCACAGTCTATAAATGTTATTGGGGTGATCATACTGTTTCTGGACATAAAAGGCTCACTAGCTAAGTCAGGAAGAAATCTCTTCCTCTTGCTACCAGGGCAAGATACTTCACGTCTTCCTCCTGTCCTCAACCTGGCCTTGGCAGTTAGCAGATCCCACTCTGTGACCCACAGGTCAGTCTCTGTAAGCAGCAGAAAATAGAAAATGTCTGTAATCAAGCCTGGAGGAGCTGTTCCAAGCCTGAATTTACCTGAGGGGATCTTCAGAAAGGGCAGAAAGAAAGCCAAGGTATGCAAATAAAGCCAGGCAGGGGGAAAGATTAAATGTTGCTATTTGAATGCATAAACCTCTTCATGTTTAATAAGTACTCACAGATCCAGGAAAGAAAAAGTTTCAGAGAAAATACTTATAAATAGCATTCCGTCTGTGCACCTTGCACCCTGAGGCCAGCACTGGGTCTCTGTATTTATAGCAGTACAGGAGCCCTTGCTTTGGTTTCCAGTTTGGTATCCTAGTTTTTCCAGGCATGGGCTGCTCATTTGCACTCTTTTACCTGCCCAGTGTCTACTACCACCCCAATCAATATTATCAACTTGAATTATTTTAGGGAACCATTATGTCCCCAATATTAATCTAAGTACTTTGGGTAGAATGGGCTTATTCCTTGATCCCAGGTCTAGGGGTGGGCACATGACTCAGACTTGCTCACTTAGTTGTCCCACCACTAAGAATTAGGGGTAATTCCCTAATTCTGATGAGTCAAGAGGACACATGACTCATGTTGGCCCAAAGAGATTCAACTGTGAGAATTTTTTTTTCCCTAGAACTATTGAAAAAGAGTTGTCTTCCTATTAGAGTTGATTTCTCAGCTGGTAGGAGGTAAACATAGAGTGGTGGGCACTTTGCCACCACAAAGGGGAGCCATCATGCAGGAAAGCAGCGTCCAGCAATGGAGAGAAAATGAGTTTTGATGACATCTGAGTTCCCAGATTAGGCCACACCTGCAGTTAACGTATCTCTGGATTTTTAGGTACTATTCTAACAGATCATCTTTCATTGCTCATGCCATTTTAAGTTAGGCCACTTTCAACTAAGACATTCCTGATGGATATATTTCTCAAGTCTCATTTATTTTTTATTTCAGCATATTATGGGGGTACAAATGTTGAGGTTACATATATTGCTTTTGCCCCACCTGAGTCAGAGCTTCAAGTGTCAGTATTAACTGACAAACACTCATGTGCACATGTAGTAATAACATTCATCAGGTGTTGGGCAGGTGGGAGAGGAGGGGAGGGGTTGGGGTGCACACTGTCAGGGGGATGGACATGCTTGAAGCTCTCAAGTCTCTTTTAGAGTTTGCCCCTAAACCTCAGCCACCCTAGCTGGCATTCTTCTGTCACACCTTTTTGATTCTGGGGATTATTATGAATCTTAACAATTTGTTCCTTTAGACCAGTAATTCTCAATGGAGGGGGATTTTGCTTTCGAAGAACTATATGGCAATATCTGGAGACATTTTTGGTTATCATAAATGAGAGTAGGTGGGTACAGGCCACGGCTACTGCTAAACATCCTGCAATGCATAGGACAGCTGCCTACAACAAAGAATTATCCAGCCAAAATGTCATCAGTGCTGCTGTTGAGAAACTGTGCTTTAGATATTATAATCAGGCTGTTTCCTAGGCACGAATAGTGTCCACCACTCAGTCATTCTTCATTCATTCAACCGTCATACATGAGGCACCTCTGCCAAGCATTGTAATAATATCTGGGGATGCAGCAATAATCAGAGAATAGTCCTTGCTGTCAGGGAACTCAGAGATGTATTAATATTTGAGTCACTGGTCTTATCCTCTTACTGCTTGCCTCAGCTGTCCTCCCTGAGCCTCTGATCCACCTTGGGACTCTGTCTAGTCTCTAGATGTTGGACATCTTGAACATGGTCCATTCTGTTTCCTCTTGAATTGAATCATGACAAATAACATTCATTATCCCAAATAGCTGCTTTTAGCACGGCAATGCATCATCAATTGTAATGGCAGTGGAGAATTTTGCACGGGCTAATGAAACCTGAGCTTTTCAACCTTTTTTTTTTTTGGCTCCATGGAAATCTTTCTCTGGAGAAGCAGTGAAACATAATTATGCCTTTTTGGCTCCATGATGTGGTGAGTAATGGATGCTGGTTGAAAGGAGACCATTTATAAGAGTAGGGGAAGTGAATGCAAATTTGGTGTTCTGTCTAGAGTATTTGTAGTATATAATTTTGGAAAACTGCTTGCTAATGTCTTGTGGGTAACCTCTCAAGGTGTCCCTTCAGCAATATAATGCTAATAGTGTATTTCAGATCTCAGGAATTCAATCTAAGGTACCGGATTTGTGTGTGAACAAGGGGCAGGGGAAGAGTGACAGGAGTATATGTTTTTTTCTCAGTGAATCAGTTGGACAAAATAGGTACTGTGGAATGTTTTGTGATCGCTGTTTTGAAACCCAGTCATATACTTTTAGCCTACAAAACCTCTGCTCTGACAAGTTTTCTCATGGGGACACACTGCAGATGCTGAGAAAAGGGAAGCCCAGCGCTGCTTTCTCACGGCGTGACAGCGGGCAAGGAAAGCCCCTTTGAATTCTAGCCTTGATAGTCCTAGAGTTTGCACAGCCATGGACTCTAGCTTTGCAAAGTTATTTTTTAAACATAAAACAAAAGTGCCCTGGGGTCAGGCTGGCTGCTAAGAAGGGCAGGCAGGGAAGATTGAGGTGATGAAGGAGCGAAGGCTATGATCTAACAAAGGCAAGTCAGAGCATTGCTCCTTTGGAGCAACATGTTTATAATTTATAATAGGAGGTGGCCAGAGGCATGACCCCACTGAGTTTCTTAATTTATCATCATTAAATAGCTCTACACTCAATGAAACTAGAGACATAGTTCAGCCTTACATGACTTCTACAGAATTGGAGTGTGGGAGGGAAAGAGGTCTTCACAGGCCTGTTAGCCAGATCATTTGTCAGGAGTAGAATTGGAATGTGCCATTGTTTTCATCATGTGTGAACTCCAAGTGCTGCCAGATTAAAAATATGTTCCCCTTTCTTTTTTTTCTTTTAATTTTGCACTAGTGCACAGAGACTATTAAAATGGAGTCCAGGCTGGGCATGGTGGCTCCTGCCTGTAATCCTAGCAATTCAGGAGGCCAAGGCAGGAGCATCACTTGAGACCAGGAGTTCAAGAACAGCCTGGGCAATATAGTGAGACCCCATCTCTACAGAAAATTTAAAAGTTAGCTGAGCTTGGTGGCCTGTACCTGTAGTCCCAACTACTTGGAAGGCTGAGGCAGGAGGATCACTTGAGCCCAGGGGTTCAAAGTTGCAGTGAGTTATGATCAAGCCACTGCACTCCAACCCAGATGACAGAATGAGACTCTATTTCTAAAAACAAACAAACAAACAAAAAACCCCAAACAAACAAGCGAATAAATAAATAAATAAAATGGAATGCAGTTTTCTCTTTTTGAACTCAAAACACTATTGAAGATGTCTAAGCTATGAAAGGTACAAATAATGAGAAAAATATATTTCACACTTGTCAAACACTATGCATGCCACATCCATTATCTAATTTAATCTCTATGAAACAGATGCAATTATTATTTTCATTTTATTGATGTAAATGCAATATCTTTGGTTTAATTCTTCACTGTATCTCTCCTGGAATAGTGCCTATAATGTAGGGGGTGTCAAATGAATATTTGCTGAATAATTTGTAAAACAAGTGATGATATAAGAAAGATGAAGTATGTTTTCCCCCCACTTCTTATGATGGTAGAATACCTTGCTGCAAACACTTTTCAACTGAGAACAACTAACTGGATGGAATATAGAAAAAATAATATGTTGGAAGTTAAAAAACAGCGGCCCAATCAGTTCTCCCTCAGAGAAGTCATAAAGAGATAAAGTTCTGAATGGAAGGAAGGCATAGGGACAGGAGACCAAAATTGCTGCATTCTTTTCCCCTTGAAACAAGTGCCTTCCAAAGCAGGGGGAGAGAACCTGAGAAGGTGGGAAGAGCTTTCAGAAATTTTACAAGGCTGAGGTAAAAATATGGGAGCTCATTTCCCAACAAGAGGAAGAGTTCCTATAAACACCCTGAAGATGCTGAGGTTCTGCAGGCCTGATTCAAATTCCAGTTCTACCACTTTCTAGCTGGGCATGTTAGTACCCATTGGTTTTCTTTTGGTTGTTGTTAATAAACTTATATTGAAGCATCAACAGTGTAGACCTTGAATTGACACAAAGTGAGCACACACATTTAACTGCTACCCGGATTAAGAAATAGAATCCCTGGAAACCTCTTTCATACCCCCTTTTCCCAAAATAATCACTACCTTGACCTCTAATAACATAAACAAATTTGCCTGTTTTTTTTAGCTTTATATAAATGTCCTTTTCTTAAATCCACTTTTTGTTTGAGGGGTTCATCTCTATTGCTGTATGTGGCCATATTTTATTTATTTTCTGTTGCTGTATATAGTACCACTTTATGGCCTAGCATAACGTGAATTTTGGTAAATTTTCCAAGTGCACTTGAAAAGAATGCATATTCTGCAAGCATTGGGTACAATATTCTATATACATCAGTTAGGTCAAGTTTGTTGATCTTCTCTATCCTTACTGATTTTCGTGGTATTTTTCTATCAATTACTGATAATTGTGTACTAGTATTTCTCATTATGAATTGGAAGGATCTTGGAAAACACCTAGTTTACTTTTTTAATGTTACAGGTTATAAAAGGGTAAAGAGAAGGAAACAGACGACTGTACTTTGACTAAATAAATATCACGTGCAGGCAATGACCAAGTCTCTTTGTACCCGTTGTCTTATTAAATCCTCACAAGAACACTACCAGGTAGGTAAGTTCTTCAAAACTTAACAGATGAGAAAACTGAGACACAATGATGTTAAGTAGCTTTCTCAGATCTCTGTGGATGCTAAAATGTACCATGTTATAGCCTAGGGCTCAATACCTTGCCTACATAGTCACAGAGCTTTGGACTGACTGCCAGTCATTCCACAGGCATTAATTCAGGTCTTCCTGTGTTGCTCAGTGTTTTGGGAGCTGGGGCATCAAGATTAAAAGAAAAAAGCTGTGGCCATTTTTCCTGCAAAATTCACAGGCATATCAAGATGTAAATGAACAGTTATGAATTCTACCCGAAGGAAAACTTCTCATGTCCTAAATATGAGTTTGGATTTTATCTGGAAAGCACTGGGGAAACCCTACAGAATTTTTGCCAAGGGATGGAGGCTGAGCATTAATTCCAGCAAAAGTTAATGGCAGCTTGAATTGTGGTCATGGCAGTAGAGACTGAGATCAGGGTATAGACCCAAGGGGGATGTAGACAGCACACCTGGGAGTAAAACAGTGCTTTTTCCAGCTTTACATTCACCAGTGTAGATGTGCCCTTTGGAGATGTGTTTCTTATCAATGGAAAATCAGTACAGACTAAAGCAACTTCTCATTTGTAGAATTTCAGTAACCCTAACTTCCCAGAGCCATTCTCCCTGTGGTAGAACAATGACTCAAGGACTATAGCAGGAGCATCTGAGAGTAGAGTAAATTTGGGCACAAAGAAGGGGTTGTAGGTCAGGGGATACCTCTTATCCCTGATGACACTCTTTACCACCAAAATTGCCAATAGTTTGAGAAGTTTGCTTCATGCTCAAATGCGGCTGCTGACTAGTAAGTGTGTGACCATCCTGTGTTTTTTTTTCTTTTTTTCCTCTTGTTTGTCAGCATCTGGTCAACTCAAGGACTGAGAGACAAGTAGATTCTCCTGTATTACTGGGAATAGAGCATTTCTGAATAGACCAAACAGTCACCAGTGAGTTCCCCTTCATCTTACCTGCAATAAGGTTGAGCTCTGCACACTTTCTGGCTTCAGAGATAATCTCCTTTGGGAGCACTAGGCCTTTGTCTACATGGCAACTTGCTCACTTTTCAGCTCACACCCAGCAATACTGGCCTTGTTTTGTAATCTGGTTTTCTAGTTGTTCTTTAAGGGCCTTATATTTGTTTTAAATTTTATTTTCTTTGAACACCTCCAAATAGGGACCTTTCTAAAATACTTTATTCTTTTTTTCTATTAAAAAGCATAACTTAAAATTGTGAAATTTTTTTGGATGATGTAAAATTAGTATTATGATCACTAGTGTTTGTACTTGTTCTGATAGTACAATACCCTTGTTGCTCTTGAGGGGTTTGGTGTTATACAAAATGCCTCCATTCTATTACATTTTAATATATTAATATGTAGCTCTGTCTCCTGGCTTTACAGTTATGTCTTGGTAAGGACATTGAATCTTCAACTTCTAGACTAATACCATGTTGAACCCAACAGGGTCATGTTTGTATCTCCTTCTGAGTAATGCGTGGGTTTTGTGATAGCTGTGACCACATTATATTTCACTTGCTGAAACACTGAAACCTATCTTGGTAATTTTGGTGGTAAATGGTAGCATAAAGAAGCAAGTGAACTTTCAAAATAAAGGATACATTTCTGGAGGCATTGTTTGTCTAGGTTTGCAATGAATTATATCTACTTGGTTAGTCACTGTCCTAAAACTTCTCTTTCAGATTTTTAAAATTATTCCTAACTTCTGCTTCATTTTATAATATTTGATATTCAGAGTCCCAAAATTGTAGATCTCTTGGTGAGATAAAGTTCTTGCTCCCCTAATGCTTTTCTTTCTTCTTTAAATTCAGCTTATTTTCATGTATAGATATATTCATGATTAATTTAAGATAGACCAAATGTCTAAAAGTGATGGTGTTGGAGATTAGGATGATGATTTTGAGCAGTGGTACCTGACCTTTTCAGTACATGATAGATATAAAATATTAGAATAGCACCTATTAGGATACCTAGCACAAAATTCAAAATGACTCTAAGGCAGATGTAATTGTAACACAATCACATCTATAACAGCACAGCAGTGTCTTGCAGCATCTATAAAAACATTCACGCTGTTCATTTTGTCCTCTTTTAGCATCAGACTATTGTTAAATAGAACTACTTGCTGCCCTGATGTGAAACTGTTATAATGAATGTCCTCAGAAGCCAGACTCCCATGTTCCAGGAGACACCCAGTCTTCCCGTTTAATAATCTGCATGCCTCTGCCTCTTGCCTCAACATCACAGCAATCATGCATATGCCCAAAAGAAATAAAAATAAGATTTTATTTGTTGATCAAAAGAGCAATGTGCTGGTGAAAAACTCTTATTAAAGTATTATATGCAGTGCTGTTGTTGACTATATTTAATTTTGTGGGAAAATCTGCAATTGACTATAGATTCTTATTTTTAATAGCTGAACTCACTTCCTCCCACTGCCCTAATTAGTATATTTTTTCATTTTCACAGATGAAGGAAAGAAAGGGAATGAGGAAGAAAATGGTCCCTGAGTTGTCTTTTTTTTTTTAAATACAAAACAAACAGGTATTATGTTCTTAATAGGTCATAACCTAGTAATGGGTGTGTATCACTTAAAAATCCTACACAGAAAGGAGTGTGCACATGACCAGTCACTCTTTGTTTTGTTTTGTTTTCCAGTGAATATTATATCCTGGAGTAAGGTCCATTTTACTCATGTAGCACTACTTTATTTTTTAAAATGATTGTATACTATTGCTTTTTATGGTGATATTATGATTTATTTAATCAGACCCAAAATAGTAAGCAGCTAGATTGCTTCTACATTTTTGCCACTGCAAATAACACTGCAAGGTATGTTTGTATATTAATTTATAGTCTACAAGATACCTATAAAGGTAACATTTGAATTTCCACAAGTCCTATAAAATTCTCCTGGCTCTATAACACCACTTCATAGGTAAGAGAGGAGAAACCGAGACAGTAGACATTAAACCCCCACCGATATCTCGCCACTGTAACCTGCACCCTTCTCATTTATTTTCCATTAATACCTCACTACTTGGAACTCTCCGTAACATGCCATACTGGTTCACAGCTTCCTGCTTGCTTCCAAGAGTGCTTTCTGCATTGAACACCTAACAAATTTCCATTCATCTTCTAAAACCTATTCACACATCACCACTCCTGTGAAAACATCTTCCCTCCACTACTGGAGTTAATCATTCCTTTTTCCCTCATCCCCTTCTTGACAGTGCCCTCTGCCTTGTACATACTTCTATAACTGCCCAAATAACATTTATCATAATTACA
>CAUYRT010014478.1:0-27246 GCA_963574885.1 Lepilemur ruficaudatus
AACTCCTGACCTGGAGCGATCCGCCCGCCTCGGCCTCCCAGAGTGCTAGGATTACAGGCGTGAGCCACCGCACCCGGCCGTCCTTCTCTGGTTTTAACTGAGCATTTTACACGATTCCATTTTCTCTTCTCTCTTAACATATCAATTATACCTCTTTTTACATTTTTCTAGTGATTGCTCTAGGATTTGCAACTAATACAAACATATACATATACAGGATTTGCAACATATACAACTAATCTGAGTCTACTTTCAAATAATGCCATTCTACTTCAAAGTGAGTACAGGTCCCATGTAACAGGGTATTACCAGCACCTTCCCTCGTCCCTTATATTTAATACCATTACTCTTATTCATTTTCCTTACCCACAAGTTACAATCACACAATGCATCGTTGCTATTAAGATGTTGAACAACTTGTTATTTATTAGATTAATTCAGAATAGGGAAAATAAAACATTGTATTTTTACCTTCATTCATTTTTTTCTCTAACATTCTTTCTTTCTTTAGATCCAAGTTCTTGACCTGTGTTATTTTCCTCTTTTCCAGCCTGGTGTTGTTTATAACAGTGAAAATTTGGAAACAAAACGTTAATACATGTTCACCAGTGGGATAAAAACTCCAGGAAACCCATGTAATGGATAAAGCCGTTGAAAATGACTGTGAGCTTCCACACTTCTCTTCCTTCTTTCTGGTGTAATAATTAGGCACAGTTGAGGAAAATACACCAGGGGCACATTCCAGGCTCGCCCTGGGCACATCGCAGGGAGGCCTGCCCACCCCGGCGTCACCTTGTAGCTCTGAGAGCGTGTCCCGCTGCCGATGGCGTGGCGCAGGCTTCCAGGGAGCAGTGCCCAGCAGCACGGCCGGGGTGGTGAGAACAGAGGATGCTGGTAACCGGGCAAGTCCCGCTCTCACGGCACGGGGTCCGGTGGCCGGAGAGGGGGCTGTCCCTTTGGTGTGGTGATCACAGGGGTTGTTGCCAGAGGGGTTAGAATAGGACTCATTTTCCCCGACTTTGCCTGTCTCTTTCAGAGAGCTAGGCTCTTTTGTTCTCCTAGCTTCAGGAAAGGGAGGGGACCCCAGAAAGGGAAGGAGAAAAAGGCATCCCTTTTTTTTACTTCGGGATTTTGGCACAGCCTACACCCTCGGAGGAACTGCAGGATTCGAGGTACGGGCAACGTTTTACAAGAAAACACCGTGACGAAGAGTCTCCTCTCGAGATGGAGAGAGGGGAAAGGATTTCAGGCTGGAGGGAGGGGAGGGATCCAGGGCCAGCATTGCCTTCAGGGATTCCTTAAGCTGAGCTCTGAAGGGAAGGGAGACAACCCAGGACAGGTTGCAGAGACCCTGAAGCAGCGGTGCCTTGCACAGCTGCCTGGCGCGCAGCCAGGAGAAAGGAGACACTCAGCGAAGATGGGCGGGGCTTCGGGCAACCTGCCGGGACTTCCAGGTAGCACCAAGCGCAGGAGGAGCACGCAGGTCATGTCCCACGTGCCCCAGGGCGGCGTGGAAGCCAGCGGATGGAGGGTCTTGCAGTTGGGCCCCGTAGGCAGTTGGATGGGCCAGGGACTCAGACTAGACGAGGGCACAGTCATACCGGTGACTGTCAGTGCAGACCGGTGGCACCGAGGGTCGGGTCACTGGCATCCCCCAGGAACCTGGCATCCTAGAAGCCCTAAAAGCGACCCGTGGGGAAGGAGTTGGAGGGACCTCCACTTTTACCGAACTTTCATTTCTGCAACCCTGGTAAAATGATGGCTCAGAATGCGTGGGAACTGAGTTATGAAAAATAAAGTTACACTTCCTGAAGACTTGTGTTTTTACGTGGACCAAGTTTCCTACTTGGTCATTTTTATGGTAATTTTAGCACCAGGCTTCCCTGGGGTGAGGACTGGGAGGAGGAAGGGTAAAGACAACCGTTAGGAAGTTGTGGGGTCTGCAAATCCCATCTCAAGAGGGCTAAGGCAGGCGCTCTCGCGCCCCGCACCCAGCAGCCCTGATTGTAAATAAGGAATTAATGAATGCCTCAAAGACAAGGTCAGGATTGCATAAAAAATGAGCAGTTCGCACCTTTTTTTTCCCCTAAGTTAACTTTTTTTTTCCGGCTTAAAAACCTGATAAATGATTTCAATTAACAGTTACAGAAAAAGAAAATCATCTTGCAAATTCATGCAGAAGCTTCCTTCAAAATCACTTGCCTAATTACACAAATCAGTTCTTCAGACTGAGCATCCGGTTCCAAAACAGGAAGCACGGACGTTCCAAAAGCCGTTGCGAGGGCAAGGTGGAAATCTCAGGGTGGTCTTCGCTGGCCTCTATTTCATAAGGACAAAAACAAATCAAAGATCGTGGAGATGTAGACTCTCAGGACCCAGCATTGCTCCAGGAAGAACATAGCACAGTGACTCAGCTCCACACCTAGCCCTTTCTCCTATTCGGGCAAAGTTAATAATGAACACCGTCACTCAGAGGTAGTCGGCACACGTTAGTTCTGGAGCAGTGGAGAGCCGCCCAGCCGTGTCAGACAGACGTACGGGTGCCCTGTTACACCAAGATCCAGAGAAATCTTTGCAAACGTCATCACTGCCATCAGCATCAGCATCGTGGTCCTCGGTAGCATGATCGTTGAAGAATCTTGTCTTGCAGCCGTCGAGATGGAGCTCCATGTAACAGAAAAGGAAATGGGGTTAGAATGTCTCGATGATGAACTGACTCAGCCTCTGGCTGGTTGTGTAATTGAGAAGGTCCCTTCCCCGCCCTGGGCTTCCCTGAACACTGACGTGGCTGAGTGGATAGTTTAGAGGAGCGTGCAGGAGGACTCTTCTCAGCTTTCTCTCCACTTAAGTCTCTAAGGGGCTTGAGGGCAGACACCTTATCTCCTTGAGCACCATATCCCTGCCGGGGCTGACCGTTCCTCTCTTAGAATATGAGCCTGACACTAACGGGCTGATGTGAGTTGCAGTTTTGTTTTTGTTCTGTGGCAACTTTGGATATCAGATTCTTTTGCTGCTTCTTGTGTAGTTCTTATTTATTTGTTCAGTGATTTTTTTTCTAAGCTAGTTTAGTAAAGTCTATATTATTTGCTGTGTGCGGCCAGTGAAGTCTCTTTTCAGTTAGCTTAGTGGTCAGCTAGTAACCGGGCAGTGATTTCCCTGAACGCTTGGAACGGATGATGCTTCAGTCTTTTCTTAGGGGCTCTGCAGGAATGACGAGGCAGGACTTCAGCACTCAGCCAGGGCGTGGGGATGCCGTCCCAGCTTTCACTTCCTGAGTGTGGAGAGCCTCGGGGTCCCCCGGAGGGGAGAGCTTGGGGGTCTCAGGCCTTTCCTGAGCACACACACAGTGCTATATATGTGTATGGCTTTCCAGGTGCCCTAGAATAAGTCACAGCTTTGAAAGTCCCGGTGCGTATCTCATTCCTCAGATTTTTCTTTTACGTTAGTCTATTGCTTTTTATAAATGCTATCGATTGCCTCGGGCAGCCGCGATGTTAAACAATTTGCATGTTTTTGACAAACTCCCCTTGGGCGGAGACTTCTAGCATTTTATGAGCTCCAAGTTAGGTCAAATAAAGGCAGACTTTCAAGTGGGGTCTCAAAGGGAAGTAGCAGACCAAATAATGGCAATTTTTAAATCATTTGTTCCCTTTTGTACGAGAAATGTAGGCTGTTTTTTTTTTTAAAGTGCTATTTCTAAGCTGAGAACATGAGGACAGAGCTAGAATAAGTTAAAACACCACAAAATTTGCTGTTTTCACTGAAATCCAGCCACTTTTCTTGTGCAAACACCCCCTGGGTTGTTGAAAGCCTTTGATTAATTTCTAAAGGTCTGTAAATGTTGATGCTGACCATAATTTTTGCCAGTTTTTTTCATTATTGTTTCTCATATTTTGTAGGTCTATTGTTTGTGACCTACACATTTAGGATTGCTATGAGTTTTTGGCAGAGTGAACATTTTTTCATGATTTTATTTCTCTTTCTGTCACTGGAAATTTTATACTTTATGTGAAATTAATATAACCACTCTTGCTTTTTAAAATTAATGTTTCTGTAGTATGTCTTTTCTTCATACTCTTACTTTCAATCTACATCATAATATTTGAAGTAAGCTTATTGTACGTAATGTATAATTAGGTCACTTTTTTATCCATTCTGCCAATCTCTGTCTTTTTAAGTGGTATTTTTAGAGCATTCACATTTAATATAATAGTTGATATATTAAGTTTATGTTGTGATTTTATTTTTTGGTATTTGTTTATTTATTCTGTTCTTTTTTTTGTCTCTCTGTTTTCTTTCTTTCTTATTCTTTTTCTTTTTTTTGCTTCCCTGTGAAATACTTGAACATATTTTTTAGAATTCCATTTTGATCTATAATGTTTCTGAGTATTAGCTTTTTTAGTGGTTACACTTGGTATTATGTAGTTATCCAAATCTACTAGTGTCTGCATTTTACCAGTTCAGATGAAGTGTAGAAATCTTACCTTTTTTGTACATTACTTTACCCTTTCATTTATAAAATAATTGCCTAAAATGTTCCTTCTGCGTGCATTGACAATCATATTAGACTGTAATTTTTTTTTTTCTTTTTTGCTTCAACCATAAAGCATTATTTAGAGAACACAAGAAGAGAAGTAAATTCTGTTGTGTTGGTCCATGTTCTTACCCTCACCAGTGCTCTGTTTTCTTACTGATGTTCCAAGATTCTTTCTTTTATCATTTCCTTCATATTTAGAAAATTTACTTTAGCTATTCTTTCAGGGTAGATCCTCTTCATTCCTTAATGATATTTTCACTGGATGTGGAATTCTGAGTTGACAATTATCTTATTTCAGCACTTAAAAAATATTGTACCACTTCCTCTGGCCTCCTTGGATTCTGATAAGAAATCTTTTGTCATTTTGAGTTTTTTCCCACCATATATAATGCATATTTCCTTCTATCTGATTTCGGGATTTTAACTCTGTCTGGTTTGATTAATTATAATGAGTCTTGGTGTGAATTTCTTAGTTTTTTTCTTGTTTGAGTTCGCTTAGCTTCTTGAATCTGTAGGTCAGATTTGGGACATTCACAGCCATTATTCTCCTAATATGTTTTCAGCAATCGCCTCTTTCTCCTCTCCTTATGGGACTCCAATGACACAAATGTTGGCTCTTTCGTTATGGTCCCGCACTCCACAACTCTGATGGTGCTTTAAATCTGAGTCGTCTTCTCCGATCTGCCTGATACCACTTGCTTTCAGAATCATGACTAGCTGCTTCATGCATTTGTCCAGACTTAGCACTTGCGGTCCGTGGAAGAGACAGAGTGGAGTGTTCTTACTTCCTCTTACTCAGAACCAGGACCTCCCCATTTTACTCTGAGAATATTTTTCTAGCTGGGAAGACTGGAGATGAAAAACAATTTCATTTTTTCTGATCCAGCAAGTTCTTCCCCCTCCATATTATAAACACACTCTGATTGCAAATTGGCCAATTTTTTAAACCTTTGTCCCTATTTCATAATCTTATCATATGTAGCTTGGTGTAACCAGCTAACACTTTCAGGATTCCAGCTAGAAACCATCTTTTTAAAGATGCATTCTGAAAATACATCACACAGCCTTCTGCCGGGAGCCGGGAGCTGCCAGTTCCCTGTGAGGTTCCACGGGCATTGGGAATCTCAACAGGTTCCCATGATGCTGAAAAGCATGTGAGCTCCCCCAGGCCAGGAGCCCAGACGTAATGTGACAAGGACATCGTCGGCTTTCCACAGCTGCAGAGAAACCCTTCCTTGGAAGGTACACGGCAAGACAATGGATGTCACTCAGCGAGTTGTCACTCACGGGAATCATGTGATCATGGATGACACAGTGTTTCCTGGCTCCAGCCAGCGCACCTCAAATCTTAAAGGTCTCTCTGCTCATTAGGAGAATCCCCTCCAGACCCTGCTGGCTTTCTCTCCGTGGTGATGTAGGCACTGAGTCAGTCTGATGCATTTCTGGGTGGCTGTTAGAACCTTTTTATTTCGTCTGCTGTGACCTCTGAGAGCTCACTGAGCACAGCCTGGAGGCTCCACGCAGCTGCAGGTGGCAGCTGGCACAATTGGCCCGGCATGTTCCTTGGTTGCTCTTCTGCTGGCCTGAGTTACGCAGCTTCACGTAACGGGCCCAGACGTGGTGGGACTGGCCGTTTCTTCTGTAGGGACTCGGAGATAGTAAAACCACACAGAAACGGTCACAGACACATTCAGAGCGGGGTGGACGTCAGGAAGCACTCGGGGCCGTGGAGCGAGGGAGTCGTCCCCAGGCCATGGGCTTAGCGAACCATTGTCCTACAAGTGGAACGTGTTGTCCTTCTTCTTTTTACTTTAATTTGCCTTTTTTGTTAAAAAAAAAAAAAAACGTGAGATTGGGTCATCGCCTCTGCGCTGCTTTCTCCAGAACTGACACATTCAGTGCGAATGAGGCTAATGACAAGAGACAACATTTTAATGTTAATTAGATATTCCATGTGTCTTAGTTCATCTGAGAACTATTGCTCTTTTATGTATCAGATGAAAGCAGAGCTCTTGCTCGGAGGAAAACAGGGTACACAGTCGGAAAAGACAGTGTTTTCCGTTCTGTAGTTATTCAAATGGTTGTTGCTTTCTAGAAAAGCAAAAGTCTTGGAGAGGGCGGGGGAGATGCTAGGCAGTGACACATCTTCCTGGCAGGAGCCCACCGCAGAGCCTCGCAAACCCTCTTCTCTCTCTTTTAGCAAACACTGTAACAGGGCTGTGATCTCCAGTGAGGAAACAACCTCTCCGAGAGTTGCTCAGTGGTTTCATTAGATAAATAAGAGCTGCCGGGACCAAGCCTCCTTCTGAAGGGACCTACACGGCGGGGGTGGGGGAGGCCTCAAAGGGCATAAAAGTCCCTGGTGTCCTGTGTCTCCGGTAAGGTGCCGACACCCAGGTTGGAAGAAAGACATTGGGCACGTAGGTGATGAGTAATACTACTTTAAGGTCATTTAAATATACCGATAATGGCCGGGCGCGGTGGCTCACACGTGTAATCCCAGCACTCTGGGAGGCCGAGGCGGGAGGATCGCTCAAGCTCAGGAGTTCAAAACCTATTAATAGGATACCAATTAATCTCAACAAAAATTACTCTGAGCAAGAGCAAGACCCTGTCTCTACTAAAAATAGAAAGAAATTAATTAGACAACTAAAAATATATAGAAAAAATGAGCCGGGCATGGTGGCGCATGCCTGTAGTCCCAGCTACTGGGGAGGCTGAGGCAGGAGGATCGCTTGAGGCCAGGAGTTTGAGGTTGCTGTGAGCTAGGCTGACGCCACGGCACTCTAGCCTGGGCAACAGAGTGAGACTCTGTCTCAAAAAAATAATAATAATAAAAATAAAAAATAAATAAATATACTGATAAGGAAAAGAATGAAGACAATTGCATTTCCTCTGTGACCTCAATTTTTCCATCTATGAAATGAACATGTTGGACTAGCTCGGGGAAGGCTGCAGAGGTCCCCTCGTCCCTGACCTCCAGGGAGCATAGTAGGGTTACGGGCTTCAGATGGTGCGGTGCCAATGGGACCCTGTTACTGATGGGAACACGTCATATCTTTCTGGCAGGTCAAGACAGAAAAAGGTTGAAAACCAGTGGACCAGGCTGTCTGATTCTCCTGCCCAACTCTTTATTCCAAAAAACGCAATAATGAAAAATTGAAAATAGTTAAAATTGAACAAAAACAAAAATGCCACATATCCCACAGTTCTCAGGACAAAATCTATAGTCTTAAATATTTGCATGAGAGAAACAAGTCTAAAAAATTATGATTGAAGCACCCTACTGAGAAAGGTAAAAAATAAACAACAGAGTGAATCAAAGAATATAAAAATAAGAAATTAATGAAGGCGAGAGAAAGGACTCACGAAACAGAAAACGAAGAAACAAGAAAGAAATCAAATCTTATCTTTTTTTTTTTTGAAAAGACTATAAAAATAAACAACCCTCTGGCAAGACTGAGCAAGGCAGACACAGATCAGGCACCAGTAATGTCCGGGCTGAACAAAGAGACGTAACTACAGATTTTGCAGAGACATAAACAAGAGAGAATACTTGGAAACTTTATGGCTTTAAATTTGAAAACTTGGACAAAAGGGAACATTTTCTAGGAAAAAAAGAAATCTGACAACTCACTCAAGATTGGGGAAAATCTTCACTAAATATATAAATATCTTTCCAAGGACCTGTGTACAGAGTATACAAAGAATTCTTACAACCAATATTATTAATTATATTAATTATGTCATTATTAATTATAATTGTAATTTAGAATTAATGATATGTAATATCACTATCATTAATCTTATTAGTAAATAAGAGAACCTAATTTTAAAAAAATGGGCAAAAGATTTGAGCGAACGCTTCACAGAGGAAGACATATTTGCCAATAACTGTGGGCAAAAGTACTCAATTATCAGTCATGAGTGGTGAAACCCAAATCAGCAAAACAGTGAAATAACATTCCATCCCCAGGAGAATGACTACAAGTAAGATTCCAAGAACATCAGATGCTGGGGAGGTCGGTGAGGGCATGGAGCCATCCAGACTCTCCTACGTTGCCGGCGTCTCGTGAAATCACAGACCACTTTAGAAAACCCTTTGACGATTTCTTGTAAAGTTAATCACGTGCATACCGTAAGATTAAGCAGTTCCACTGTGAGATATTTACCCGAAGAGCTGTACAGCAACGTTCAAAGTAGAAGTCCTTACAGACCCAAACCGGAAACAACCTAAATATCCATCCAAGGGGGAGGAATGGTTAAACCAATTGTGCATATTTACAGGTGCAATGGCACCCAGCAAAGAATAAGCTACTAATACACCAGTAATAGGATACCAATTAATCTCAACAAAAATTACTTTGAGCAAAAAAAAAGCCAGACACAAAATAACGTGTATTATACGATCCCCTTTAAGAGATGATCTAGAAAAGACAAAACTAACCTACGATTAAATGGTCCATAGCAGTGGGTCCCCCGGGGAGAGGGAGCGGGAACCCAGCTGGAAGGTACATGGAAAATGTCCCTGGAGTGATGGAAACATTCAAGGTCCTCATGGGGAAGTGGGTTACGTGGGTGTATGCATTTGTCAAAACTCATTAAATCATCCGCTGAACACCGCCTTTCGCAATGTGTACATTGTATCGTAATAAAAACATCTAAAAAACCGGTCCAGGTAAAGATAAGGAAAATGAATCCGTGGTTAAATACCCACATACGTGTGCACACATTCCGCTAGCAAACAAGCAGACCTAAGTGGCTTTGCGAAGCCCTACCAAATGCTCTAGAGGTGGACAGCCTTGGTCTTGCTGGTTCTGCAAGATGAGGAGCGTTTCCTCCACCCGGGTATCAGGAGCTCATCTGTCCTCAGCATGCGGGATGGCCGGGGGGCGGGGGAGGGGCAGGAAGACCACGGTGAGGGTGGGCACAATGGAACAGAAGGAAGCGGGAGGTGAGTGGGGACCACCGTGGCAGGTCCCGGAGGCCCAGGTGGCAGACTTGGCGGTTAGCTACAGAAGTTGCATTCCCTGATGTCTCTTCTTTCTTGCTAATTTTGGTCAGGTACGAGGCAGCCGTGTTGGGCTCACACCTCAATCCCAGGAGATGAACCTTCACTGGCGTAACCAACGGAAATGCCGTTCTCTTTGCCGGCAGTGACACGTGAGGATGGCCAGGTGACACAATGCCAGCGATGGGTCGGGAATGGAGCCCCACAGGGAGAGGCAGGAGTGGGCAGGGAGACGCTCACAAGTGTTTCCTACGCTTTAAAAAGGGACACGGGGAACTTCCGTCTTCTGGCTTTGGGTCCTACCTGTGCCAAGGTGATGCTCCATCATCTCCCAGAGGTCCTCAGCCCTGGAGGACCAGCTGGGGGTGGGGAGGAAGTTAGCATTGAGGACGTCAGGAGAGCTAGAAGGAAGCTACATCCTTGATGATGTTATGAAACCACCAAATTAACGAAATACGGATGTTTCCTGCTTCTGGGCTTTTCTGTAAGGTTGTCAGAGCTCTTGCTGTTTAAGCCGTGCCTAGCGGGAGTCCAGTCTGCCACTCCGGCACTTGCTGTCCAAACCTTCCTTGTAACAGGGCTTGAGTGTTCACTGGAAGAGCAATGGAGGCTGCCCGTGAATTTTAAACAAGAAGTGCTCAGGTTGGGGTTTAAGGTGATCGCTTTCCCTGCAGGGAGAGGAGAGGTTTGGGGGAGCAGCGCTGAGAGGGGAGCAAACGGAAGTCGTCCCCAGGAGAGCTGGCAGATTACGACGCCTTAGACCCTGGTAGTGGAGGTGAACTCCATCCATGTATATTTAAGAGAAATATCGCATATGGTGCTTCCTCCAGAAAGCCTTCCCTGATTTTTTTCAACTAGGTGCCCGCTTTGAACTCTCCTTCCTTTAAACCCTCCAGTGAACATGGTGTGGGCTTCGTTCTGGGTACCGGTTCTGTCCCACCAGATCACTTGACCACGTCCATCCCAGTGGGCAGCGAGCTCTCCGAGGATGGAGACCCAGTCTTGCTCAGCTCTATTCCCTGTGAGCGCCCTGGCCCCCGGGGTCACGCGGCCACGTGGGCACAGTTGAGCTGCCTGTGGCTGCTTCTCCCTGGCTGGCAGGCAAGATTTGCCTTCGGTCCTGGGCCACCCACCCCTCCATCTGTACTCACTTGCAGGGGACATGACATTGTGAGGCTCGGAGTCAAGTAGTGGGGACGTGGGGGACAGTGAGAGACACCCAGCTGCCCACGCACAGTCCCCGGTGGGGAGACCAGCCCCGCCTCTGCCACCTTAGGAGGATCACCTTTCCTCTCTGGGAGTCAGCTTCCCCCTCGGTCACAGGGGCGGGCGCAGGTGGGGCAGGGGCTGACCCCGTGGCCGGGACGTGGCCTGCCTTTTCCAGCAGGCTCCCGTCCCCTCTCTCGCTTCCTGGGGATGGAGTTCCCCCTTCCAGTGGGAAGCTGGAAAGGGTGGCGTGAGGAACCCATGGAGAAGGATGACAAAACGGGGCTTTGTATGCTCCGTTTTTTCTTTCTCTACAAATGCACATTTTTTTTGTGCTTTCAGTAAGACGTAGAAAGCAGGGCTGCTGGCTGTGGAGGGCTGTTTATTTCAAGGAAGCAGGTAGACGGGCTGGTGAGGGAAGCTGCGCCCAGACGACAGCCATTCCCGGGGCCCAGGGCGCCGGACCGGCTGCAGCCCCGGTCCCCGGCCTTCCCGTGGGTCCTGCTACCCTCCCCGGGGGGGGGGGGAGCCTGGGCGGACGGATCCCTTCCAGGTTGTCCAACTCCAAGACATACCAGAAGGACATAAATAATCAGCCACCGATGCTTTAGCTCGACTATAAAAAGCGTGCATATGCTGTGCGCAGGTTTTCCTAAGGTAAGGGACAGAGCTGGGCAAAGCCGAGCTTCTGGAACGGCCCATATGGGGAGGCGGTGTTTCACCGCCGGTTCTGCAGACCGAAATTGCCCATCTGCACTGTTCGCAGGTGTTTTGAATGATTATATTATTAGCTCTGTCTGTTCAACTTTGCTTTTTTATGGTGGCTTTAGTATTGCAGTAAAACAGAAAAAAAAAAAAAAAAGGAAGAAGAAGAAAGAAAGAAAAAAAGAAATATA
Organism: Lepilemur ruficaudatus; assembly: GCA_963574885.1. Lineage (NCBI taxonomy): Eukaryota > Metazoa > Chordata > Mammalia > Primates > Lepilemuridae > Lepilemur > Lepilemur ruficaudatus. The sequence continues at coordinate 11,651 of CAUYRT010014478.1, forward strand.
AAGGCACCATCTGGTTCCCGGGTTGATCGCATCCTGTCAGGAACGGGAAGATGCAGCCGCTGCTCTCCTGGGGGCGGAGTGAAGGCAGGGCAGACCCGGTTCTGCCCTTTTCTGAGACACGGAGATTTGGGGTGAGCAAGATCCTTCATTTCGCCAGAGGGGGCTGGCTCGGTTCCCCACTTCTCCGCCCCCCGCCCCCACCCGGAGGCTCTGCAGGTGTGTCGGCGCTCACCTGGGCAGCAGAATCCGCGATAGCGTGTGTGCCCCAGGGCCGCGGTCTGGTCGTAGGCGTGAGTACGGCCCCGGGCGTCCCTCCCGTGACTCCGGGCCTTCATCCCCGATCTGTGCGGCGACCTGTGAAACTTTGCAGGGCATCCCGGCTGCAGGTAGTAAGACAAAGATTTATTTGATTATCAGTGCACAGGTAATTCACCAGGGAAATGCTCTCTGTGTCAGCTGGCGCTGAAGCGGGGTTATTTAGGGCTGCGCGGTGCACCGGGGCTGGGCGGGAGCCAGGAGCCACCAGTCCAGGAAGGTCACGGTGCATCCTCACCACGGGAGGTGCCCAGCTGGTCCTGAGTCACGCTCCAGCCAGAGGATGTCATCTGCCTTGCGATTGGTTTGGGCAAACAGAAGAGACTTGTGTGGGGTTATCTTCCCCTAAAAGGGCGGGAACAACGCTCTCAGGTCATCTGGAGAGGTCAGGGGGGGGTCTGGTCCTCAACTCTGTCTTCTTTCCAGGTACCCCAGGGACAGACAGACATGGTAGCAGACAGTGTTACGTAGATAATATAAATCACACCACACACACACACGCATGTGAATAAACACACGTGGGGCTCTTGTGACCTGTCTTCTGCAACATGCAATCAGGGCAACACACGGATTCAGTTGCCAGCCTGTGGGAAGGAGGCGTCGGCCATGAAGCTCTTGGGGATCCAGGAGGAGGAGGCTGGGGAGAAGGTTCCAGAGAAGGAAAGAATCCTTGAAAACGCATGTCTCTGGCTGCAGAGCCGTGTCTGTCTGGTGCCTCTGATTGCTCCCGCGTTCAATCCTCCTTTCCTTCATCGCATGTCTATTGAGAGCCTGTTGTTTGCTCTTCCAAAGAGCCAAGAGCTAAAAGATAAAGTCACAGTTCCCATGGAGCTTACATTGCAGTGGAGGGGAGAGGGGGGTCTGGACAGCAAATACACAGGGTCGGAGGGCGGCGGGCAGGGAGAGAGGGCTTCTCCGTGTGGCGGAGCGGTCAGCGCGGGCCTCGCCGACGGGGGGCCCTGCGGCAGGGACCTTGGTGCAGGGGTGTGAGCTAGAACACCAAGGGTGCGAATATTCTAGGCAGAAGGAAGAGAGCACACACAAGCCTCAAGACAGGCAGAGAAACGACCCAACCCTCGGGGCGCAGCGGTGCCCCCGGCTCCGTCATCAATGAGCACTCTCACCAGAATTGATCCCTAAATCGTCTCCAAGACCACACCCGGGCAGCGGGCATTTCCACACCACGATGGACAGCGTCAAGACCACAGCAGCCTCCACGCCCCTTTTGCTGCGTCCTTCAGGTTGAAAGCAGACAGTCGTGATGCCAGGCATTTATATTGGCTTCTTCCATAGGATTTTATACAATGCAATTAACAAAAGCCGTAGAGTCATTTGTTAAAAAAAAAGAAAAACATATCTCATAGCAGTCACTATGGTTTTTGATATAAAACAGAGTAAAAACTCTGGTTTATTTGATCATCCATTTATGGGCTCAGCAGACACAGGCAGAGCTTCTGGGACACAGACATCACCAACGGGTGCAGAGAGATGGGGCTTGCCCCCGGGGAACACAGGCATGTGCGCACCACGGACCACGGTCCGAGGTGGGAAGCGTGAGGGACCAACGCAGCAGTGAACGGGAACTTGCTGCTCCAATTAACAGGACTATCTGCATAGATCCGCTTCACGTCACAGTATAGGCTCAGCCGAGACGGTTTGGAAAACCGGGAGTTCTCCAGTGGGGTTCCGTGCAAAACTTGCACCTCTCCTCCAATTATCCTTTTGTTTCTTGCTATCGGGGGGCTGCACGTGGTGAAGGGGAGTCAATCTATCGTTCTGCAACTATTTCTTGCCCTTGCAAGCACTTTACCTGTGACCCCGTAGAGACAAAGTCTGATCCCTGCATGTAAGTTCCGCAAACGCACTGTGAGTTGAGCCACCAAAACGCCGTCGGCTTTGAAACAGAAGCCCCCTTCCCGCCGGGGCGCTGTAAAGGGACGTGTTCACCCAAAGAGCCGTTCTCTCCCTGGAAGCCAGGCTGGAGCTGAGACCCCTGCGGACGCCCACCCTCCGACCCCCGTCTCCTTGTCTGAGCCTGTGAAGGTCACCGGTCTGAGGAGCCCTGGGCAAAATACAACGACGTGCTCGTTCTAGCTGAAGCAGGGTTTAAGGAGGCTCCACTTGGGGTGTAGGTTGGGCTTGGGTTTGCCATCCCAGATGGAAACAGCAGAAAAGAAGAAGCAGATTAAAGCACTCTATGGTTTATGTTAAAATTGTTGAACGGGAGCCACGAGACAGACACTGTCTAGCAGGCAGACTCTGCCGGTCTGCCTTAGATTATACAACCTAATGTCCTAGAACAAGCCCAGATTTGGGGTCCCACCCTCCTCGGTCTGTCTCTTGCTCTCTTTCCTCCTCTCTCTCACTTTTTTTCTCTCTTTATGGAAATACAGTTTCAACCTAAAAGTATATTACTTCGACGGGGGACAGAGGGAGTCTGGCTTTCCTTGGACTCAGAGTGATGTAAGGGCAAAGGCGGTGACGTCAGTGTTGAGAAGAGTCCTGAGGCTGAATCTGGGCTCCCCAGGAAAGAAGCTGTGTGATTGATTAGTGATGTCTGCCTTGGGCATAGTAAGGGTGCAGAAGTAGCTTGCCAGGCAGCCCAGGCCGGATAATCTTGCCCTTGAGTCTGGCGTGAAGAAGGAATTGGTCAAGGGCGGGTGAGTTCAGAGAGAGTCAGGGACAGGGAACTGTCCTGTCTGGGACACTCATGCCACCAACCGTCAACCCCACAAGGCTCCCAGGCTTCCCGGTCATGGGGAGCTGCAGCCCTCAGCTGAGATGGGGGCCCGGGCAACCTCCTGCCAGCCGGCTGGCTGCACAGTCAGGTAACGGAATTGACAGTTTGCCTGGAGGTTCTCAGAGCCAGCCTGCCCAATGTGTTTTCCATAAACCTCCTCTTCCCATAATGATCTGAACTTACCTGCAAAGACCAATGGTCCATTGCAACCGACTTTGGCCCGGGCTGTATGTCAGGGGTATGGGATAGAAGTCCTCTAGGATATATTTAAAGACTCTCCTCCTCCAAGCTACGATTTTTCCTCTGGTGTGCATCTAATTAACGAGGGGAAAAAGTTCACACAGGCAGGAATTTCTGCAGATTTACTGTGCGGGTCTTAGAGGCACAAGTAGAGATTCTTTGCAAAACTCCAGAGGGGTCTCTGCTTCTTGGGGCTTATGGACATGAACGTAATGTACCATGGATAAAACCTCAGCAGAGTCTGGCCTGGGACCCTATGTTTTAGGTCCTGCAGACCTGGAGGAGACACCCAGGGCAGCTGCAAGACCCACAACCCTAACACACGGGAAGACCCTGTTGATGGCTCATCCCTACACAGTTCTTGCACTGGGCTGGGCCCTGTTTCATGTGCTGCATACTTGTTAGCTCATGCAAACCTCACAACACCCTCAGAATTGGACGAGGTGTTGCACACACAAGGGGACTCTTGGCTGCTGAACAGAGATGAACTTTTCCTTCCTCCGTGAAACGTGGCGTCGTGAGAACCAGTCCACCTACCTCGTGCCCCACGGCATGAGCTCTGGAAGTAACACCTCTTGCCCTGAAGGAGTGTGGCTTCCCATAGGAAAATAAAGCAACTGTGTTTCATGCAGAGAAACGGGAGGACATAGAAAAGATGTCAAGTACTACATGAAAGGCAAGCTGCTTATCCACACTTACGGTGCCCAAGGCAGACATCACCAATCAATCACAAGGCAGGCATCACTAATCAATCACACGCCTTCTTTCCCAGGGAGCCCAGATACAGCCTGAGGACTCCTCTCAACGCCGTATTCTTGGACGCTGCTGTCAACGCTGGCCACATGTTTTCGTCCGGCTGGCTCCCTCTTTGCCGTCTCCGGCTCATGCTCGCACATGACAAAGACATGTCTGCATCCATGCTCAGCAGGCCTGCGGGCAGCCTTGTGGGAAATGCAGGAAGGAGTTACCATGAAGCAGAAGACTGGCATCCAGTGAGGTCAAGTGACTTTTCTAAAGTTGCCCAGCGCGGTCAGCCCAGCTTGAGACGCCCGCCTGCCGCTCGGCTAGTGAAAGTCAGACACCTGACTCTACAGCCCTTCGGACGGCAGGCGTGGGTGGGAGTGGGGGACGAACCCGTGGACTTTTACCCGGTGGGAAAACACACCAAGCAGGCAGAAATAGAGCTCACTCACCACCCGGATCTGGTTCTCACACGACCTGCTCCCACACTGTCTCTTCAGCCTCGTGTCTGAGCGGCCACTTCATGTTTTAGATCAAGCTTTGGCATCGGGCGTATGGCTGGACTCCAAGAGCGCTTGGGCACCTCTCACGGACCAGGTGTCCGCTCATTTCCCCTCCCTGGATCCTCGCGAGAATCTCAGGAGGTGGGTTTCTCCCTCCGCAAGTTCAGAACGAAGAAACTCAAACTCAGACCGGGCAACACATTCGAGGTCACGCAGCCGATAGGTTCTGAAATTGGATCAGGATGCTTCTCTGGGTGTTTTCACCTGGAGATGGCAAGAGCCGCTTGCGTATTCAGTAATAACTCCGCTCCTCCTTTGTCGAGCACCAAACACCCTTCAGACTCGCCACCTTTCGTGGCCTTCGCTCGAGGAGACCACGCGCTTAGGAACGGCTCCATTCGGTCCCCGTGAAACCCTCTGTCTAGAGCCATTTCTCAGGGAAACTTCCTCAGAGAGGAGATGACTCTCCGCTGTGACAACCGCTCCTTTGGCATCATTCCCACCCAGTGGGGTGAGAGCCGTTGTGCACCGTCTCAGCACCCACAGGACACTGAGTCCCCTGGAGGCCGGGGTCACGGCCCTCTCATTTAACTCAGGTCCCCACATGCTGGAGAGAGTTTGGGAAACGATGGGCTATTTAGGTTGGACCATTTGAAGTTGCCAATAACCATTTTTTTAACCTATAAAAAAATGCAATTTCAAATGGTTCAAACTAAATACGTTGCATTTGCCTGGATTGGGGTGTCTGACTTGTTAGGAAAAGATTCTGAACTTTGTGCATTGACATGTTTCACATCCAATATGTTCCAGATATTCTAACCATAGCATGCTATTATCATGGAGTCGTAGGGTTTACTTTTAGTGTTTCATATTTAACATCTTAAAATGTCACAGTCATGCACAGAAGCAAAGAGAAGGACACAACACAGACCCAGACTGACCCTCACTCGGCTTCAGCTGTTTCCAAGTCCATGGCCACCCTTGGTCCATCCCGACCACGCCCACTTCCCCTTCTCCCCATCCCAACTACTGCAAAGCAACGCCAAGGCATCAAGTCTTTGCAAAATCGTCCAGCTTATGTTTTTAAAAGAAAAAGAGTCTCTTTTTTTAAAAAAAAAAAAACAAAACCAAAAATTACCTAAGGGGTTCCGTGTGCACTACCCAGGTGACAGGTGCACCCAAAGCCCTGACGTCATCCCTGGACGATATAGACAAGTCACAGAATTCAACTTGTACCCCCCTAAATCTATTCAAATTGAGAAAGGAAATAAAAATAAAAAAAAATAGCCAAAGCGTTCAAAAATAAGTTAACAACAATTTTCTTAATGTCGTCAAAGATTCAGTATACACACACAACACACGCAAAACCAGACGGGCTGCAATCAAACAAAACATAGTTTGCGTCAGGGGATGCGTGAGGTCCGAGCGCTGTGTTTGGCGGACACATCTCTTGCGTTCCTTGTCATCTTTTCGTTTTGTTCTCCCAGATAGCGCTTTAATCAAATTGGTTCCCCAACAGTTCTCATGGACGTAGGAGGAAACTGAGGCCCCAGGAGACTGAACGCTTGTGCCTGACGTCCTGAAGTGAGTCCGTGACCCCGGCCGGGGATGGAGGCCAGATGTCTGGCAGCGCGCAGCCTTCCTGCCCCCACCCGAGGCCGCAGCCCACTCGGGAGGGAGGGTCCGGCCGGGGCTCTCCGGGGTCCGTGGGGTTGCCCTCCGCGGATGGCCACTTCCTGTTTATCTCTCCGCCAGGCAGAGCACAACCGCTGCGGGAAAGGTTCAAAGGGTCTCCTGACACACAAAGCCCCTAAAAAGCAATATTTTGATGATTTAAGTATCGGTGATCAGAAACATGTGGATTTCATTTCCTTTAGAATCCACTGGGGTATGGAAATTAAGGGGAAACGTGCTTGGCAAGATGCAACCTGGGTTTCCTCAAACCCCTGAAGTGGTTTAAGATGTTCCGTGAGTCTGAAGGGAAGCTGCCCCTGCGACCTGCTCCCCGCCAGGCTTACGCTCTCCGGGAGACGCATCATCTGTGCGGAACTTGCTACTGCCGCGGCCTTGACCTCGGAGAAACGGGGAGGGAGAAAGAGGAGGCCGGGCGTGGAGGCGCGAGTTGGGAGGCATTTCCTAACTGCTCCTGCCTGCGGAGGAGGGGGCTCTGTCCCGTCCCCTTGGAAACGGTCCTCAGTGAGTCCCTGCCGGGTCCCATGTGTCCTCCCCTGGGGTCCAGCCACACTTTGGTCTCCTCTCTCCCTTCCCCTGAGGCCCATTTGGGGTGACAAAGAGACATGGCACGTATTTAGGAGGGGACAATGTTTCCCCTTCACTGGTGTTAAGATGAGATTTGCTCTGTGGCAGAGGGAGAGAGTCTCAGAGCTCCCGGAGGTCCCGGGACCAAAGATTCTGTAGCGGGAGGATGGGGAGAGAGAACCGGAGCCTAAGGGCAGGAGGATGCGCGGGAGGAAGGAAAAAGGGAGGAAGGAAAGGAAGGAAAAGAAGAAAAGTAAGAACGGCTGGAGGTGGGGGAGGGAAGGAGGGAGGGAGGAAGGAAAGGAGCCAGGGAGGAAGCAGCAGGAAGCCAGGACAAAGACCCCAAGACGCCGGATCGGATCCCTGGTTGGGACCGCTGGCTCTGAAACAGTGTCTCCGCCAGCAAGCGCTTCCAGAACCATCCCTTTAATTGGATGCACCACAGAAACTGTAAGGAAGCAATTTTTTTGCAGGGGGTGGGGGGAATATCACGAACTAGGACAGTCTTCCTGACTATTTTTTCAAACCATCAAGTCAATAGAAAATTCTCTAGAGGTCAAGCCGCATGCCCTTGACCATTGACTTCTCTGTATTCCCAGGGGTTCTCACTGTGACGAGTGTCATGGGGGGGGTCCCAATGCCACCATCGGTGTTAGATGTCTCACCGTGACGTTTACACCACAGGTGTGGGCGTCCCGTCGGCGTTAGATGACCACACAGTGACCACTGGATTACACCTCTAACTTCGCAAGAATCTTGAGTAGGGTCGCTGGAGAGAGGAGTTTGCAGGATTGAGGGTAAATAACTCAGGACTCACATGAAAATCCTCCGGGCTGACTGAGCGTCCACAGCTCCCTTGCCAGGGCCTCTCGGCCTGGGAGGAGCATACCTAGGCTGTCACTCCGCTCACCCGTCCGTCCTGATGGAATCTCCTGCAAAAGCTGACTGAGTGCGGCTCAGTGCGAGAGGACACAGGCAGATGCCATAGTGACTTGCCTTAAAATGATCGCATCAGTTTCATGAGTCTAGTTGTAATTTCTAAACCCTTCTTTACAGATGCTTCCTCTCGAATCCAGTAACAAATGAATGCTATGTTCTGCAAGTTTCTGCAAGAAACCCCACTTCTGCCAAGCTTTTACGTTTATAAAAATGTTTAAAAAACCAAACCGCACAGACCGATTGTACCTTCCCTACCTGGAAAGGCGATTGGGCCTTGTGGAGTCCTGGTCATCCTCACTACCTCATCACCATCTTCCTTATCTTCTGGAAACAATTCCTATATGCTCCAAAAAGCAGGAGGGAAGAGAGAGTGCTGGAAGGAGGACCAGGTGGGCCAAGGGTTTGGGCCCCTCAATTTCCCAGTCTGGTTTGAGCTACGTACAGAAAGGCGGTCCAGGGGCCCAGGCTGGGGCCCGCCCATGGCTACAAAGCTCCCTGGGTTGTGAGTCCACAACCAACAACAGCCCTTTCGAATGGACCCCCGGGCTCCACCTTAGACCTTGTCCTAAAAATTAGCTTCTTGAGTTTTTTTTTTTATGTTTTCTAAGCAGCTGCTTTCAATGACTTCTCAACTTTTCCTTCCTGGTAGCTGCCCTTCCAAAGCACTCTACAAAGCCAATTTTACACTTAATAAAGTTTAACTGTTTGACATTTTTCATTTCAAAACTAAATAACAGACATTTAAAAGAATATTTCTTTGCTAATGACGGCCGTGCCGCCGTTCTGGAAATGACATCCGCCATGCATTCCTGTCTCCTTGACGGCCAGATACCCTATTAGTCAAGTTTCTTCCTATTTACAAGATTTTTTGGGTTTTTTTTCTTTTTTTTGGACGTTTTACTGCTATCAAGAGATCTAACATCTGCTTCTCCAGGGACTCCCCATGTGTTCTGTAGCTCACAACAATCGCAACCAGTGTTTTCGAAAAACGTTTGGATTCAACTCAACGCACTAAGACGGGATTTCGCAGGGCGCCCCGCGCCTCCATCCGAGATTTTTCTCTCGTGTCGTTTTTCGGAGCGGCGAGGCGTTGGCTCTGGGTCTAGGTGGGTGACGTAGAATGACAGGGGAGCTCGATGACGGGCGTGTGTAAAATAACGTTGTTAGAGGCACCCAAGTGGAGGAAGGGTTTCTTGGTGTCTGTACAGAGTGTGGCGGAGGAAAGGGTGTTGCTTTGGCTTTGGGGAGCCCCCGCAGCTGGGGCACATCCAGCCCATCTCCCCACCTCCAGGCAGGAGAGCGGGCTTTGCTCGGCCCTTTTATCTACAGCGGCACGACCCGGCGGAACTTTCCGTGGTGATAGACGTGTTCTACTTGCCCAGCGGAATGTGGCCACCAGCCCCCTGCAGCTATTGAGCATATAAAAAGGTGGCCAGAGAGACTGAGCACTTTGTGTTTTATTTTTTTAAATTTAAATTCTCATATCTGTTCAACAGATACCACCTGCGGCTACCATATTGGACAATGGAAATCTAGCTGCTTCGGCCACTGGGAGGCTAATCATTCTCTGATGTGTCTAGACTAATCCTTCTTGATTTTTCCAGACCACCAATGTCCCCCACCCACACACCCTTTCAGTGCTTTGGACAAAGTTACACCGCTGGCCCCAAACCGTTGACCGTCGTAACCACTGCCAGTCCACACACCGTAGCTGCACAGGTGAAAACGGTGGTCTCCCTAAAGATGCTCTTGTCTCGTGTGTTGGAAAGTGACACCTACATGCAAAGCTGCCAGGCAGAGAGGTGACAGATGCCCTGTGACATGGGCGATGTGCTCTTCCCGCCCAAATTTAACTGCATGTGTAGGCCAGCTCTCCACATGGTTTCAAATACTTAGGTGTGGGCACAGCACACAGACCGCCGGCCCCACGAAAATACAGCCCTTCTCCCCTCAAACCCCGCAGTGACAAGCAAGGGTCCAGACACACCCCTTGTCAAGTCAGAGTCTTGGCGAGAAGCTGACTCTATGCTAATAATCTTCTTCCTGACCCACAAGCCCATTTCCTAGAAGTCTCATTTCTATGCAAAGTCGCCAGAGAACCACCATCCTCTTTCCCGTGGGATCTCCCTGCATGCTGCAAGGTTTGGGGAATCAGTTTCAAAACCCCACCGGGTGACTCACCAGCCTGGGCACGTCCGCCCGGTGGAGGCAGAGACCAGAGGGCACGAGCCATAGTGCACACGGCCTCGGGAAGCCGAGGTTCAGGGTGACCTGCCACCACTTCTGCCGTAGGCTTTGGCCAAAGCAAGTCACGTGCGGTGCAGAGGTGCACCCTAACCCCATGGGAGGAGCTCCAAAGTCGCATGGCAACGTGCTTGGAAAGGAGAGAAGACCTGGGCTGTTAATGCAATCTGTCAATCACAAATTCCAAATCGGCGGATGCCAGCCTGTGGACGGCCGGCATCTCTCGGCAGCGAGCATGTGGGTGATCCTCTTTATCTTTGCTTTGTCTGTGTCTTATCGTTTTATTTTATACTTCCAAATTATAGAAGAGGTGTATTTTATTTTATTAAGGGGAATAGACTCATGAAAATACTCCAGAAAACACGGAAAAGTATGAGAAAAAAATCCCACTTAACCTGTGTTTTCCACCAAGACCATCACTAGCGTCGCGCCTGAGACGCTTCCTTCTTCCTCGATAAAGACTGTCGCCGGCACCGCGGGGTCCGTTTTCTGGAGCTACAAGTTTCCCTGGGAAGATTATCACAAACTTGGGAAATCGAAGTTTAAAGACGGCAATTCTGGGACTCCCTTGGCTTCTCCTCTTTCCGAAGAGAAGTCGTTCCTGGGGGCTCTGACGTGAGCCCCTGTCCGACTGGTCCGGCGTGGCCGTAAATCGCCCATCAGACTCCCGCCTTATTTCTCTCTGGCCTTGAAGATTCCATGTCTCAAGGTCTCTTCGTTGCTCCTCCCCTCCCCACTTTGATTTTTTTCTTTTCTGCTTTTTCCTCCCCCTTTCTGAGGGATGAGGACTGGGGAGGAGGAAGCTATTGTCAATTAACAGAGAGGCATTTTCTCCAGGTGTTTCTAAATTATCACACGGGCAGCCAGCCCCTTCCGTGTAAATTGCATTAAAAAAAAAAACAACTCCCAGTACAGAAATCCTCCCCGGGGTTGTAACCAGTTCAGGGTCTTATTTTCTCCAAAGGAGGATCATCCACCGGGAACAGCCCTGGTTAGAGCTTCAGGAAGAGCCGCGGCGGCTGCCTCCCGCCACGCCGCGATCTGAATGTGTCAAGCGCGTGATCAGCGTCAGGTCTCGCGCACTCCGGAGTCACCCTCTGCTTCCACACCGGTTTTAGAAGTAAACCCCCCAACCGGTCTCCAGGAGAGACGGACGCTTATGCCGTGGCAGAGGCCTGGTCCCCAGACGTCCCGTAAATTTGTCCGCTGGAAGGCCGTAAACGTAATTCTGGGCACGGAAGTTATTTAGTTTTGAATTAGTTGCTTTTTTCAGTTGTTTTCAAATATGCAAATGCAAACAGGCAAAGAAACATGCCCATGAAAGAAGCAGTCCGTTCTGCGGGAGAGATCCTGGAATGTCCTTAGCCAAGGTGAGCTACCTTTTCTCGATGCAAAGGCAAAGGAGTATTTTTATAAAACGACCCGTGTTTGTGTGTGCGTGTGTGTGCACGCACTTCCTCTCGGTCTGACGTTTTCTCAGGGGGGTGGTCAAGCACTTTGTGTGGGTCAGAGCCTCTTTGACTTCAACAAGTTACCACGAAATAAAACAGGGTTGTTAAGTCAACTGTGGACAGCAAGCCTGTCTTTTTGCCAGTGCTTGGCAAAGCACCCGTAGGGAAATGATTGCGTAGGTGAGACTGGATGGGAACACAGAGGACTCTGTCATTCTCATTAAAGTCACCTAATGACACGGGTTGGACAACCAGCGTCCTTCCCATCACTGAGGCCAGACATGTGTGTGTCCGCTTAAACCTGCCGCGGCCTGGCACACTGGCTCAGCTGGGGAGCCTGGGGCACCTCTCCAGGGGGACATGGTGGTTCATCTGGGGACACATTTGCAAAGATCCCTCACCCAGGAACTCCCATACAGCCTCCTGAGCTTGGAGAGCTGCCCAGATGTGCCAGGGCCCGTGCAACGAGCTCCAGATGCTGCCTCTCTGCCGTGCCAGGTGGGGGTCCCCCACGCCTCACCCTTGAGCCATTTCCTCAAAGTCCAGAGCTGGGGATGGGGGTGCTCCAGGGTCCGATGCTTGGACAGGGCTGTGTCACCTTTGCAGAGCCTGCTTGGGAGCTCACCAGTCGTGCCCACTCACGTTGTGTCCGCCCAGACAAGGTAAACGTCAGCCAGGAGGAGGTATTCGCCCCTCTGTCCGTGACATCACCGGTGAGTGAGCGCAGGTTGGCTGAGTGACATGTGTCATCGGTTTCTGTGAGGGTGAGAGTCCAAGTCTGAGCAAGGAGGCACAGAAGTCAGAGAAGGATGAATCTTAAAATCCTTTTATTGTGTTAGGTACTGTTTCCCAGAAGCAGAGACCCAGATGGGGGTTCTGGAGCTGGTGACTTATCAAGGGAGTGCTCACGGGGGAGAGTGGGGGGTGCAGCTTAGCGCAGGGGAAGCAGCCAGGACAGGGTGTGGCTGGAACTGCAGCTCAGCCTCAGCTTGAGTGTGTGGAACGTTCTGGAAGGTGCACACTTCCCAGACTATGTTGAGGTCAGGGGCTGAGTCAGTCGCGGGGTACGGACAGCCCACGGGAGTGCACAATCTCCCTGTGTCTCTGGCCAAGGCAGCTACTGAGAGCAGTTCTTGGGGGGCAGAGGGTGCATCGGGGAGCACCCATGCCCAGCACCAGACAGTGGGTGCCCAGGCCCGTGAGCGGGCGTCTGGGCAGGGCCCTGGGTCCGGGATGACGCAGCTCCAGTGGAGATCGGGGTTCGGATGCCTGGACGCAGTGGGCTCGCTAATGCACCCAGGTCCATCCTGTCTCGGGAAGGCAGCTCTGAGAACTCCGATCGTTAGACACTATTCACACAGCTGTGCATGGGGTCTGGGAAGTGTTCAGAGTTATCAGTCAGAGTTACGTGACTATTTGACACCATAGTCCCCACCATGCCAAACTAGAATAAAACGAAACTCTTACGATCTGTTAGGGACCAATCTTTAAAACAGAAAGCAAAGAATTTGTTTCAGGGGCTTTGGAAATGCTCAGTTGCCGGATGCAGGACGCAGGGCCGCACGGTGGCCTCTGGGACCAGCGTGGACTCACCTGCGGGAGGCGGGCACGGCAGAGAAACACCTGGTACCCAGGTGAGAGGGACAACACCCTCACTCGTCTTTCCCTCCCTCCCCACCTCTCCCTCTGGCCAAACCCAGCAGGGACCAGCGGGCGGAGGACCCTGGGCGAGGGGGCATCAGGCACCGGCAGTGCAGGGAGGGGCGGAGGAAGGATTTGAGCACAAGCAGGAGACAACCTGCACGCCCCACACAGCTGAAATCGATAAATATTTAAATGTATCCACAATGTCACATTCTTTGCCAGCCAAGCAACTGCAAATGAACTCTTACATAGGTTATGAATAAATTATGTGGGGCGTGTGTGCATTTTAATAAGTCGGACGTGGAGGGGGAGGGGTGCCCGGGGACAACGAGGCCTTAAAGTGACACCCCTCCCCGCCTGCCGCCCGACGACGACACCGTCCGCCTGCCATGCAAATCTCAAGGCCTGGCTTCCTGTCCTCTAGCGGAATAACTTTGGGCAAATTTACTTTATGCAGTTTCTTCCTTTTAAAAAATTCATGTCGATTTTGCAGGACCCCTGCGAAGTTGAAATGCAATCCCGTTCGCAGGAGTGCTCCGGGACCCACCCGGCGCAGTGGGAGCCATCCCTGTTTCTAAGGGGCACCCGATCGGCCAGGGGAGGTGGGCACAGGTGCGCCTCACGCAGAGCACTCGGTCACGTGCACCAAAAGCCTTAGGATGTGCGTCTTCCTGGAACTGAAAATCCCCTGTCCGTCAGCTCACGGTGGGGAGATGATGGAGGAAGTGGGCAGTGATGGGAAGACAAGGACCCTCATCTCAGCATAAGGATATTGGTGCACGTTTTATATTCCTAAATGTTCAGCAGGAAGGGCTGAGTTAAATGAAGGTCCAGCGACACCATGGAGCGTGAGGGTAGGTACCAAATCGACTTCAGCTGTGATCCCTGAAATACAATTATGGGTATTTCTCTTGTTTTTCTTTCCTTATTTCCTTTAAATTTTATCAGTGACAGCATCACTCCCTGATCCAGCACCAGTGATGCTCCGGCGATGGAGCCGTCAGGGACGGCAGAACCGAAGGGCTGGCCGTGATGGAGGTCCTTCTCAACGCCGTCCCCCCGCTTGGGGATTAATTGGACACACGTGTGGCCCTTGTACGGATGGCGCTCACAGCCCAGTGGGAAAGGTGGGTCCTCTGAGACACGCCTCCCGAGTCTTTCCACGCTCTGCCACCCGCACGGCCACCCTCTGGAGTCACCGGTGCAACGGTGCTGGCTGCAAATCACAGAAAACGTCCCTGGTCTACGGAGACACTGAGCACCCGGCGTCGGGACCGTCACGGGAAGGTATGAGCAGCCGTAGGTGACACACGCATTTGCAAAAACTTTGCATCTGCCTTTACATTTTTTTTTTCTTTCAAAAATTTGAGATCGCTTCCGTGCACCCCTGGGAACCAGTCCTTGCTACAGAGAGGCTGACGCAGGAGGTGTAGACGGGACTCAGGGGGCCCCAGGCCAGCGGCCGCTCGGGGTGCGGCCTCGGAGCAGCCCCTGGAAACCCTGTCTGCATCTCGGAACCTTCTCTCGCAAAGGTGGGATGGGCATGATGGCCCTGGAGACCCTGCCATTGCTTTAAGATAAAATACCTCCTCGACCCCATGTTCAGTTTTAGTTTGAGACCGTGGAGCAATGAGTTAAGGCACAGGTGAGCAAACTTTTCCTGATAAAGGGTCAGTTAGCAAATATTAGTGTCTGTGGCTCTGGGGGCGGGGGTGTGCCTTGCAGCTACCCAGCTTTGCTGTTGGGCACAAGACGGGATGGTAGATAACACCTAAGCTAAGGGAGTAGCTGTGCTCTGAGCAAATGCCGTTTACGAGACCGTCTGGTAGGCTGCATTTAGCTCGTGGGCCCTCGTTTGCAAATCTCTGGTTTGTAGTGTGTTTCCAAATGCTTAATTATCGACGGTGATAATTGCGATAAAAATGTGGCTGATGGTATTAATGATGGAGATAAAACACTCGCCTTTTTTCTTCCTTTTCCATAAAGTGCATGTGTGTGTTTTAATATTAAAATAATACCAACTGTGGTGAGCAGAATAATGTCTCCTTCCTCCCCCCCAAAATGCCCGCACCCCATCCCCAGAAACTATGTTACCTTATGTAGCCAAGGAGACTGCAAATGTGGTTAAGGTGGCAGACCTCAGTGTGGGAAGATGATCCTGATCACCTCAGTGGACCCAATCCAACCCCGTGAGTCCTCAAAAGCGAAGAATCTTTCTGGCTGGGTCAGGGAGAGATTTGAGGATGGAGAAAGGTTTAAAATGACGTGACATGAAAAGAACCTGCTCCTCTGATGCTGGCTTTGGAGGTTGAGGAAGGGTGTCGGGAAGCCAGGGAATGCAGGCAGCCCCCAGAGCGAGGAGGACAGACAGCAAGGGTCCCCCGCTACAGCCTCCAGAAAGGAACGCTGCCCTGCTGGTAACTCAGGCCCACCAGACTTACAGAATTGTAAGATAATAAATTGTTATTGCTTACGCCACTAAATTTGTTACAGCAGCAATAGGAAACTCATACACTAACG